>VURO01022274.1:45718-58737 GCA_015108175.1 Pelvicachromis taeniatus
GGGGGGTCACATGCAGGCCCCAGTCTAATTTCTATGGCAACCTGAATGCTATTATAGCACCTTGCCATTCATTATGAAAGGACTTCAGTTGGTGAGCAGGATGGGGTGGGGAGCGGGACCGATAGTGCACTGCTGCATTTTCCTTGCTCACAGCGAGAAAACGAGAGGAAATGTAATGAACTTGTAGAAACCAAAATTGCAATACACAGCATAGAGCTGAAAAGTTTAGCAATAACGGCAAACCACATTTATTAATGTAAAATGGCCTATGACTGAATGGGCGCCAAAAATTTCACCATGATTTGAATTGATATTTGAGTTCCAAATTTGGTTTAAAACCAGCAACTAAATAGTTTGAAAAGAAGCGTCTCAAACCTAAAATAGGTCATAACAGCATAGACAGTAATTATCACAGAGGATGCTGTTAGTGGCTTCAGGTGTACGAAAATTATTTTAGTTTTAGGAAAGAGAGTGGACAGTTTGGCAATGCCACTTTTCTTCATTTTGCTAACCTCATCGTCTTCTCATCCTTTTATTCTTCCGCTTTCAGGAGGGTCTACAGCATGTTGAAATTTGAAAGATGCTTTAACATATTAAAATGATCTGATTTATGTATATATTTTAGCCCAAATTACAATGTCAGTGATTTGGCTTGAAACTTTACTTTTTGATAAAGCTTACAGCTAAGGCCTGTTTGGGTGACCCTGAATCCTCCCGTAGTTGTGCTGCTGGAAGCTTCCCAAGATCCACCCCCTTGATACATGTGTTTTTTCACTCGCCTCCTTTCAGCCTCTATGTGTTTATACATCACTTTCTATGTAATGATTAGTTTTATATTAATCTCTTGCTCTCTTTCTCTTTCACTTTTTTTTGGCTGCCACTCCCTGAGCCTGGTTCTGGTGGCAGTTTCTTCCTGCTAAAAGGGAGTTTTTCCTTCCCACTGTCACCAAGTGCTTGTTAATTGAAGGTTTTTCTCTGCATTATTGTAGGTTCTTTGCTTTAAAATATAAAGTACATTGAGGTTGTGATTTTGTTAATTTTATATAAATAAAATCAAAATATTTTCTTAACCCTAACTAACAAATAAGTTAACATCAAAGCAAACCACAAGTGAAAGTTGTCTCAGGTAAGAGTCAAACTCCGCTTTCCTGGTCAAAGGTGAGGTGGATTTTTTTAGCACTACTCCTATATGTTGTTTCAGGAATGCCTACATGGGTTGTGTCAGATTTTACAAAGAGCCGATATAATCAGTTTGTCAGAGGACAAGCTGAGTAGTCAAGACCCTAGGAAGCAAACTGTGCTTTTCTAAAGCGCTGACGCATGTTGATGCATGTCGACACCTGAAATCAAGGCAGCAATGTCAATGATCCACAGTCTGCTCGAGAAAAAGTGAGTAACAGGATCTTGATCATAGTTTCGATTTTTAAAGTACTAAACCAGCATTATCAAAGGAAAACACCGCTCGTGAAATCAAAAATCGTACATAGTAACTATAAAAATACATTTAATCCATGATGAAATAATAATACATAGTCTATATAGTAATACCTTAAATATCTTTGACTATTACTGCATCAGTGATTCTAGACAAAGTTGAATCAGCCTTAGATATCTCTGTGATCCACAGGCTCAGCACGTGGACACAATGAGCCGAAATACAACATTAAGTAAATGTTAGTCATTTTAGTCATTTTCATTTTAATGCTCTTAAATAGCAAAAATCGTTTCATTAATGAAATAAATGAAAAAAAATAGTTACACCCCACACCAGTTTGCTTTGGTAAGTGGGGAACATTTTCCTTCCACTCAGCTGAACCACAGTTCAAGTAGCAGGATTTCACTGAACCGCAAGCAAAAATACGTCCTTTAGCCAAAGTTAGCAAAAACTGATACCGAGCCCAAACTCTTCAAAGATAATTTGACTTGTTTAAACTCTACATGTAACTGAATACCATATGCTTGTGTAGGTAGTTAGTATAGTCCATTAAGCCTACCTTAGCGTGGGGGAGCAAACTGCCCCTAATGAGTCCACATAAATATAGTGCTCATGAAAGTGAAATAAGTCTAACTGCACTCAACAAACAGCCCACCTGCCATATCTCTGTTTGCAGACACAGAAAGGTGGGCAAACGAGGCAGTTATTTGTGAAAGGACAATCTAAAGTAAGTCTTTACGATTCAGTAGGTTGTGAGTCTAGTTAAAGACATTTCAGTTCTGGGAGCAGCGCTGCTGTTGCTAACTGTGAGTATACTTAGTGGGGTTAGTGTGTCAGTGCATTAGCAGCCTGAGTCCATTCTCTGTGTCCCCAGAGAGACCAGAGCGGGCATATTAACATTCTCCTCAGAAGGGCCACAGGATCTGCCTTCAATGCCGTCTGACTCCAAACAAAAGACGGTGTGTTAGTGTGTGTGTGATTGTTTGAGTGTGAGACGCAGACAGGCTGGGAGTGTGCATGTGTAACTGTGTGCAAGACGAGGAGACAAAAAGGAGGGAGAAAGAACAAGAGAAAACCGTCTATAGGAGGAGGAGATAAGTTTCAGTATATATTTACCGTTGCTGGGTGTCTATAGATGAATAATGTAACCACACTGTGTGCAGCAAATCAATGTGTAAGGAATATTTTCTGCTAAATGAGTCCTCTTTTGAACTTGTTTCTCCTCTCCAAGTTTAAAAAGAGTAACAGTTAATGATCCATTTTTGTAACATTTACAAATGAAGGACAAAATTGAAAATAATGACATACTGACTTATATTTATGTTTTATTTATTTTTGACCAATCATTAAATCCACGACATTCACAACAATCTTTCAGACTCTGTTAAGGTTTGTTTTTCTTTTCTTTTTTGAGCAAAACTTTATAAAAAAAAAAAACTGAATTAGTTGCTATGCAAACTGTAACCAGGTGAATCATAAGCAACACCTCTTACTCATGTACCGCTTCTATTTTTATTTAGGCACTTGTGTTTATATAATGTTTTTTGATGTCTGTTTTTTCAAACCTGGAACATGTATTGCTTTTATATACAAGCTGTAATATGCGAGTGGGCTTCCTTAAATTTAATTACATGGTATATACTGGTGATGGTTTCTGGCATCATCGTTCCATACAGTACCCGGTAGCAACTGTAGACCACTGACTTCCTATGCATAACTCAAACATCTGGCCTTCATCACTCAGTGCCTGAAATCTTTCTGCATTCCATGTGCAAACTGCACCATGTCATGCAATCTATGTCTACTCTGCTGCTGTGAAGATAATTCACTGCAGTCCACCAGGAAAGGCTAGTCTCTTCTCTTATTCATGACTGCAATATGTAACTAATGCAGCAAATCACTAGCTTTGCAGTTGTTTAATCGCAGGCCAAAATACTGGAACACTGGACACTTTGTTTTTTTAATGCAGACAGGTACACTGAAGGATATGAATATCGCCACAAACTCTAATGGCAATCCATCCAGTATTTGGTGAGTCATGAATTTTAAAATCACATACACCTACATCATTGAGCTGGTAGCATTACAGGAGAAATTTAGGGATTGCCTGCAAATGGATCTTGGTATATATAGTACATCTTACAGATATATCACTGGAAATGAGGAAAAATGTTATTCTGGTGGCACTTGTCAGAAACACCAAAGTCTCACAAGAGTCTCACACAGTCTTGGGTGAAAAAATGGCACTTGTTAGCAGATTATCCTGTTTTCCAAAGATTTTGCATTTATTTCTGAAGGAGCAATAGGCATCATAAAAATATATTGCATTAAAGTAAAGTATAATTCAGTCAAATGTGAACACCTGACAAAGGAAGTTTGTTAATTTTACTTTATTCACTTTTGACAGCTTTGCATTACGTAGGTAACGAGAAGGCGAGCCCAGAACACCTGTAACTCTTTTTAAGAAATCATCCATTGGCTGCATTCGAAAAAGAGGAAGAATGAAGAGTTCATGTCACATCCACAAACTTTGGGATTATACACCCATTCACTGCAGCTGGGATTTGCATACTTTTTGGATTGCAATTCTGGGAAATGGAGGAACAGATTCCAGAACCGTTGATATGGAATAATAAAGAAAACATCTTTGCATTTGAGTCAGTAAGTATGCTCCACAAACTCTCCACTGAAGGCTGAACTGATTCTATTTATACCACAAATGGGAAAAAAAAAAGAACAAATGAGGCGCTCATTGTTGACCCTGAATGATCGATGTCCTCCACTCTTGTCCAAAAGAAATTCTTCCAATCGTTAACTTCTTACGTCATTACTCAAGCCGGAGAGTTGAGGGCTTTATTTCTGTTAACTGGATCAGAAAAACATAGCAGGACAACTCCCAGAATGACGGAAGGCTCACTTTGGATAATAATAAATTATTTCATTGGATAAGCTCTCTGAACATGTATTGTGATGTTCCAGTGTGGAGCTTACCTTCCAGTAAAAAATTCATAATTGCTCTTATGTGCTTTCTGCATAAAATTGTACTTTTTGACAGTGAATAATTCCTCTAAATGGGATCTAATTGTGCGGCCATTCTTAGCTGATGGATTGCAAGTGTTCTGCATTAGCCGTGTGATAGACTGGTAACGAGACCATGGTGTATCCTGCCATTTGCCCAAAGACGACTTGGACAGACGGATTTAAAAATGGATTTTAAAATGCAGCAATACTGCTTCAGTATTGTTTCAGCGATCTGCTCGGGGGTCTCTCTGAAACACAAACTGAATTTGACGTTTTAAACTAGATTAATCAGTTGGCTAATGTTTGCTTTTAATCATGAATGCAACGTTAACTCTGCTTGAGACCTGGAAATTATTTGCTCTGTACGTAATACTTGGTGTTTCTAATGATTCCGTCCTTACGCAATGAGGACAACAAGCAATGACAGCATTGATTTCAGTCAACCACAATGTAGACAATTTAACTTTCTCGAGCATTCTCAGTCTGACTGAGTATGAATTTCACGCTGATGACAAACCTGAAAGTCAGAGAGGCGTAAACAAACAGCTGAAGAAACGCAGAAGCATCAATATCCGAAGGTTTCACAAATCAGACTGCCTGCAAATGATTCCTGACAAAGTATTAAAAGTACAAATTTGAGACGATCGGCATTGGCCACACATTTTCAGACAGCTCATCTGCCATCAAGAGCAACTTGGGGTTCGGTGTCTTGCCCAAACCTGGCCAAAATTATTCAATGTCATATTAACAACATATGAAGGCTGAGGACAATTATTGTTGAACATATGAACAATAATTGTTCTTGATCATTTCTATCTAATTCTAATTGTACCCTGTATTTCATTGTGATATCAGCGGTGATTTAAATGATGTTTTAAATTTCTTCCTTGTTATACATACTGAATATTACTGTGATTTGCATACCTCTTGTAACCTGCTGTCCCACTCAGCTGGTGGGGCAAAGGGTCATCTTCACTGGCCTGATGAAGGTAATCATAAGATAAAGACTGAGAGCGTTTGAACCCTGAAGCAAAGCAGCCTTTGACCTTATAAATACAGTATCACTGCGAAGCTACAGTACATGTATACCCAGACACAAGTAAAGTAAAACTGGCAACCTCCGATGCATGGATGTATTCTCCAGGGACAGCTTGTTTTCTTCACCGTCTTTCTGATTTCATTAGCATGGTGTCTTCTTGGCATATAGTCTTAGAGGATTGAAGACCTTCTGAACTCACTGCTGTATCACTCTGGCCTCCACCTACACACTTCCACTTGTTTTTCACCAAAGCACAGTTAAATACAGCAATAACACTTCCATAAGCTGAAATATACTTGCTGTGTTTGTATCCCGCTCTCCTTCTAACGCCCATGTTTTAACCTCCTACTGTGAGTACAACAAAAATAATTAAAGGTAGAGATGGAGTGCACACTTTTTAAATTATTCATGACTTCATTGTAACTTATTTATATTTAATGGAAAATTATCTATTAGTTAATCTAATTGCATTGAGACACGTGAAAGTCGTGTCGTCTGAGTCATTCTGAGCATGTGCAAAGCCTGTTCTCTGCACATATGGTTAAACAGCACAGTTTCTGCCAAACAGAATTAGGAAGACTTTCTTACCGCCGCTCGGGTTCCTCTCTCTCTCCTACTCCATTCCTTTCTCTTTCCCACTCTCTCTTTACCACACGCTCACAAAGATAGCTTATACAGTATATGTGCTCGGACATATGGGCTCCGGAGAATAAAATACACAGAATAAAGAACAGATTGTGGTTATTGATTTTCTTCGATGGGAGCAATTTTCTTAAATCCTGCAAAGAAGACATGCCCCTTTAAATCATTTGCACATTTGTAAAATAACATTTCACTTGTTTTTACTTGTTTTAATGGTGTACGGCATGTTAAGTCATTAGCTAATTCTACCTCGGGCGTAGTGCACATCGCAACGGTACAGACCTTACTGAACCAACGATGGTTTGAGAGATGCTGACAACACTGTCTGCAGCATCCAGTCTGTGGCAGCTACTACAGAAACACCCAGATAAAAGTTCCAGGTGTGTCTGCTTCTGTGCAGCAACAACATGTGTCCGCTAGCTGGTGTGCAGCACTGTGTTGTGATAAAGCTGCGCACAAACAGGAGTGGCATGGAAACAACCGCAGGCTGAGTTTGATGATTTGGTTTGAGTGCAGCAAAGGCAGGCAGACCAGTAGCACAGGCAGTAACAAGATGGCGGCGGTGTGCAGCAGCGAGTGTGGTAAGCTCTGTCCAGGGAGAGAAGAGACAGAAAGACATACGCGTAACCTACTCAGGGCATGTAAGTGAAAAGTATAACAGTGATTTGGAGCCAGCCTGTTCCATGGGATGGGGTGGGGCGGGCAGAGCGGCACCAGCACCTACAGGAGCACTCATAGGTAGAGGGGGTGCGAGAACAATGGAATGGCTGCCTCCCAGACAGAGCTGCCGTACTGCAGTGATGAAGGAACAGGAAGGGGTGGGGGGGAGGGGGGGCACAGGAGGTAGACACACCTGCTCCTGCTGCTGTTGGAGCAGCTAGTGTAACAACCAGCAGACAAAGAGTAAGCTGAATTCAAGTCCTGCCTCTCATGTAGTGATCAGAGGGCATCTCAGGACTCAGAGTGCAGCAGTGAGGTCACAGCGTGAGGAAGGGGGAGAGCAGGAAATGGCTGGTGAAGAAAGATATAGAGCTGATACGTCTGCAGTTCCCAACATATACTAATAACTCACATTAGACATGTTTATTCAGATATTTAGAGATAAAAAAAAGTTTTTAAAAACCCTCTAAATTGATTAGACTTAAAGGGTTTTACATTACATTAGGTGTACAGTATATGGTTTTGTAACTTACAATATCAGCTCTTTATTCATCACCTTTAAATTATACATATACTGTTACCTGCTGCTTTTTTATTCTGAACCATTATCAAACATCACTAAACCTGTTTTGTAGAGGTGGATGGATCGATCCAAATATCATCAGTATTGATACCAGCGCTGGTATTGGTATCAGATCAATACCAATACCAGCACGATAGCATCGATACTGTTTCTATCCTCTAAGTTCAGTATGTAGCCTGCTAAATTGTGTTAAATATATAATTTTTGTAGAAATAAAAAAACATACCTCAAACATGAAAAATGTCTGAACCTTTGTTGACTGTCATATCTATTTTATTTAGAGCCTAAAGCACATTTAAACAACAGAAGTTGACCCAAAGTGCTTTAGAGACTGGCATGTTCACATTCAGGGTCTTCAAAAATTTCAAAATGCATGAAAAGATGTGATATATTGTGTTAAATAATTATTGTGGAAAGTAAACACAGTTATTTAGTGGTAATTTAAATGCGTTCAGAATTAGCAAATTGAGGATTCGTCTCATAAATGATGACACACTGCTCTCCCCTCCATAATCTGCCTTCATAGATTAAAAGCATCGGTACTGGTATTTGCTATATATATATATAGGCAGAAAACAAACACAAGTGGCGTCTGCGATCACTCTACAACTAGTCATCTTTCTTCCTTCCTTCTGTCTGAAGTACTCTTCCTTTCCATGTTTGTGCTGAACAAGGTAAACACTGACACCATAACCTACTGCTGCAAATCCGCCGCTCCATGCAAGAATCCCCACTAAGCTGAGACAAAATCAGATTACTACATTTACATTTAAAAAACAAAATCTGAAGAGTAAACAGACTCCTTACCCACTCAGGGAAAACACTTAAAAAAAAACCTTAAGATATATATCCTTTTGAAAATGTTATCCTATTTCCAACTAGGAAACTGAAAACTGATAGACAAATAAACTCAATCACACCTTCCAGATGCGAAAGACCTGAGCTCACCAGCAGAGTTGAACAGAAACAGAAACAACTGTCAATATGTAACACGCACACCTGAAACCTACTGAATGTGCTAAAATAGTTTGCTGATTGCACAGCTACAGTCAAGGATAGTTATAGCACCAAACATTATTATATAACATATTTTCACCAAGCACCATTAAATGTAGATTTACAGTGGGGAAAAAGGGAAACATTTAATAACTGGTTTAAAGGTGAGCCACATTTAGCTTCTATATGCTATACATAACATTTGCAGGTGGCTATAGCCCAAGGTAGGGGTCACAGCACACCTTGGACATGTATGTATGTGTATCTTATTGCAACTATACAATCTAGTCATCTACAGCACTTTTACTATTAAACTAGATTTAAAATGATGAAATCCTAGATAGCTGTGTACTATTTAAATGTCTGTTAAACTTGTAAAGAACAGAAAATTACTTGGTAGATATAGATGCATAAAAATGTCTTTTCAACGTCCTGGAAAGACATCTTTTCATCATTCTCTTTTTAACTAAGTTTACATGTAAAGGAACGTTTTTCGAAGTATCTTTTCTTTCTTCCGACCTAAAGAAACTACTCTTACCTTTCATGTTTTAAAGTTGCTGAGACGTCTGGCAAAGTTGTTTTTTCTGCCCCTTTTCAATCAGTTTATGCTGGGTGAGATGTGATCACATTTGGACAGCTATATTTAGTCCAACAGACGCCCATCTAGGAATAAATTTGGATCAAATCTGACGGACTAGATGCTCCAGCCCAATATTCATTGACCGTTTTGGGGCTAAATGAAGGCCATGACTGGCTGACCAGATCAGCTCAGAAAGCAACGTTCATTCATATTCTGTAGACACATGGGAAATCACAGGGTTCGGATAATACTTAGAATAAAATAGTTTTCTCATCCTAAACAAACCATTACAGCGAAAACTCCTCAATATGATTATATGGAGTTGTCTGCAGCAGTGGCAAGCTCACATGGATTCAAGTTAACAAAAGATAAAACATCTTCAAGAAAATCAGCAAGTCAGATTTTACTCTACAGGGTAGTTAATTATTTATCAGCAAGCTCTGCTTCTTCACCCTCATAGAAACTTGGCTAACCTGCACTGCATGCTGCTTGCATCCTTACTTACAGCTTCATCCTCACACAGTAAACTGAAACCAGGCTGAGGACAAAAGCTCTCAATAAGATATGAAGTGCGTGACAATGCAAATGAGTTGCACATTTACAGAAGTCATTGCTCATTAAGAGTGTTTGACCGCATAGTAAAAATGCCCGATTTAATGAATCTCGAAATTCCTCAAGGATGCTGTATGGACTAAAAAAAAAAAAAAAAAAAAAACACAACCAAAAAAAAAAAAAAAAAAAAACACAAAAAAAAAAAAAAAAGGCAGCTGCTCGAGTCTGAAATGGTGAAACATAGCTTCAAATTAATGGTCAGAAAAAGAATCGGAGCTCAAAGCTACCTGTCCTTCAAGCACATAATCACATCCCATCCACGCTAATGCAAGAATGAGGACAAAACATCAAACGGTATCCCTGTTCAAATGCTGCTGAAGCTCCCTGGAAAACTTGCAGCAACTTCACAGCGGGTGAAGAGGAGGAAGGAGATATGCAAAAAAGGCACATCCAAGTATGGATAAAAGGAGAGGAAGAATGAAGTCGGCTATGCAAACAGACACACGTTTGTGCATATTTTGACACAAAGGATGTTAGTTATAGAAGAAATATAAGCATAAGAGGACTATATGTTAATCCGCAGAAGTTTAACACCTGAAATTGTTTAACACCAAAACAGGGAGCAGTTCTGCCACACTCATCCTACTCGCCAATGACGCCCATTAAAACACAGAACAAACTATATAAAAGCCTTTTAATGCACCTGAGAGCCGCTACAATTGTGCTTTCATCCATAGCTGATGAGGGGGTCACCTTATGACATACACGCAAAGGTGTCTTACAATTCCCACTCGACTGTGTAATACCGCTTTGCACCATTATCTTCACACTTGCTCGTAACAGGAAGAGAAAAAAAAGCGGGCCAAATGCATGTAAGGGTCGGTATATATGATATAATAGAAAAAGGAAGACGATTATTTTCATGAGGTCAAACACAAGTGTACTGAGCTTTCAGAGTCACGCTCTCACTAGTACTTTGTGCTGCTCTCAAGATAAGGCATGAAGAGCCCGTGAATTGAGTAGTGGAAATAAAATACCCTAAAGCACTGACTTTCATTCTATTGAAAGGGTATTTAGCACTTTGCTGTGTATTCAAGTTATGCTGTTTATATTATATTTTTTCCCCTGCTGCATATAAATTACATTAATTTAGTCATCATCATGTTTCTTTAAATGTATGACTATACGGTTTATGACGCAGGGTGTAACAGCGAGGTGCGGTTCTTGTGTGGTTTGTCTATGCTAGCATGTGCAACATTAGTCACTGAGGGTGTAACCTAACTCACAAATTCCTCATTCATTCATTGTACCAAGGATTTTGTAAATGTGGGTGTTTTCACCATGTCACCCCACCTCATCTGGACGTCCCTCCATCTCAGTCACATGTCCCTTGTACCCACATTCCTCTATCTATCCCACTCCCCCGCCCTCTCCCCCACCCAGTGCCCTGCACACTGTGCCTGCCTCTGGCTCTCAGACTCTTAATATCCTGAAAGAAACCCAATGTTCGTAGTTTTCCTTCCCTTCGCGCTTCATTTTTGCACTGGTCGTGGTTCATATGAACGTTCTGTTGCCGTGTCTAGCTTTAAAAAAAATAAAAATATAAAGGCAAAACTGTTCCTTCTTCATCGTGCTTTGTGTCTTTCCGCCATGTTAAGCCTTTTCCTTTTTTTGTTCTGAGTTAGAGATGTGTGAGTGCCCCTCGCAGCTCCCAAGAACCCAACCCGTGCACATCACAGCAAAACGTCACAAGTTAGGGTCTCAGGGAATGAGAGAGGTACAGATTGCTTTTTTTTTTTTTTTGGTCTGGCCTTTTCTATGCAGCGTACAGTAGATCATCTGCTGCACGAGCACTGTGGCTGAGACTGAAACAGCTCCCTCTATCCCTCGATTTGTGCGGTGCTCTACCTTAAGTCTCAGTTTTGCCCCTTAAGTCGAGTCTGGTCTCGGTAAAATGCACAACCCCACCACGCTTTAGCATTTAGCTCATCCCATGATCACATTTACAAACAAAATCTTCATATGAGTCAAAAGATCAATATGCATCAGTAAGCATACAATGAAAATGTAATATAAAACCTGACCATACATATATAATCTTATGATAACTGAACAGACTCATGCTGTGCACACTGTACTCATACACACCCAAACAGAAAGCACTTTACCATCACTAATCATAAGGACAGCTCTGCCTCCCAGTCACAACCCTCCCAATCCTAGAATAATAATCTGTGTAAAACATCTGTGTTTTTCCCCAAACCCCGCACTGTGAGCGCATACAGCAGCAGCAGCCAGACGACTACAGCAGCAGAGACTAAAAATTGACGCCAGTGTCTCACGTTGATAAAAATACACACTTAACACTAAAAAAGTCCAAGCTCCTTACCACTTACTCCCTCAATGCCAGTGAGATCTCGTGACATGCCAGGCTTGCCAGTCCTCTGAGACCGCACCTGTCAATCATGCCGCTTTGACTTTATGGAGGGAAAGCTCATTTGTCAGGTCGCAGAATAAAATCTGACTACCCACAAGATGAAGAGGAGGAGGAGGAGGAGGAGGAATAAGAGGCTGGGAGGAGCAGTAAGATGAGATGCAAGGAAGGAGAAAAGAAAAAAGAAGAAAAAACTCACCCAGCTGACCGAGGTGGCGGAGGCTGCCGCAGTCTTCTCTGTATGGCTGTGCCGATCAGCCTAGCAAAGGGAGAGAGGATGTAGCCGGGCAAAAATCGTAGAGACAGAGAGGGGAGAAAAAAATGAATGCTGGAGAGAAGAATAGAGGAAGATTTTAGTGCTGCTAGCTCAGGCTTTGTTGAATGGATAATTTGGACTAGCACATGAGCCTGCTCTAGCAGATTGCTGCCGTCTAGCCGTCTGCTGCTCAGACATGCAAGACTGTACCATGTGCAGCCAGAGAGAGAGAAAGAGACAGATACATGAAGACATAGATGAAAGGGAGGGCAGGTGTTGGGTTAAAAGTTTAATGTAGGTGAACACTGGAAAAAAAGAGAATAGAATAGAAAAGTAGTGAGGGTGACTGAGACAACAATACATTTAGTACAGGGGAGGGAGTACTAATCACAATATCAAATCAAAAACAATCCATGGAAAAGAAACCAGCATAAGAATGAAAAAATATTCTGTTTAGCTTGGGTCCAACAGTAAAAATCACAAAAAATAAACAGCAAATCCATGGCCCAGTAATGTTACAGACATATACTGACTAATACAAGAGAATAAGAGCAAATGACAGGAAGCCATATAGAAAGAGAAAAACTGGATTATAGAGAGTGATAAAGTAATATTTTAACCCCCCAGATGTCTGATTTTTAACTAAAAAGAGCTCCACTGCACTAAAGCACACATTCATATGCCCCACACATTCAATAATGTACAATCTCAGCATTCCCCAAAGCTTCTCCCATATGAGTCACAGCTTTACAAGAGAAATCAAAAACAAGAAGGATGTTCAGGTTACCGTCAGAATTTGGCAGATCTGGTTAGTAGCTGTG
>VURO01022278.1:0-10729 GCA_015108175.1 Pelvicachromis taeniatus
TTCACTCTATAATAAACATGAGAATGATATTCATGTGTTTATCATGTTGTTATGTGATACCGTGGATAGCTGCTGCCATCAAATGGAGCTCTTTACAACAAACGCTCTCAGTCGCCGTTGCCATTGGCAGCAGTTTCCACATAGACACCAGTAGTTCCCCCCCACTCTCACGTCCTCGTGTGACCGATTGTTTTCATCTTCATCTAAACTAAGTCCCGGTTGACCATCGTCATCCTCTCTCTCGGTTTGCTCTGGTTCAAACTGGAAAGGCTGAACAGAAGCCATTTCCAGTGCACCGCTAACTAAACTTGATGCGGTGCAACTATGTGACGTCACTACCCAGAGTGCATTGAGAAGTATTTAACAATGGCGGCCTCCTGGTAAATCGGTTTGATATAAAATGTGCTTAAAGGGAAAACATTTGGCGTATTTTAATACCACGTATATATTATTGAAAGCACATATTTTAGTGCAAACGTGTCCTAACAGTCGGGGTTCCCTTTAACACAATGTTAGTTTAATTCTTGAGCTCAGAGTTTGTACATTTTCTGCAAACGCAGGATGATTTTCCTGTTCCTGTGATTCTGTCCGAAGGTGGGACCGTTTTAAGTACGCCAGATTTGAAAGTCCGCTGCAGTGACACGTGTTACAGTGATATACGGACTCACACATCACAAAGGTAAACGGCAGTTCGGCTGTATGTGAATGCGTAATCAGGCTCAGGTGAGCCTCTAAATGTGCTTTGCTGTTGTATCTTTAAGAACCGCACCAAATATATTCCAATAATTCGGCCGTGGACGAAAATAGAAGCCAAATCAGTCCAAGGCACAGTATAGAAAAAAAGAGCGCACGCAATCTCCACTGCAGCGCCGTCTCCTCCTCTCCCCGGGTCCGTGGGAGCAGAACACACTGGTGCACTGGCTTTTGACCACGGCAATTTTAATCAGTCTTTTTCACACTTCATTGGGAATTCATCGCCGCCTTCCCCCTTCAAACATTGTTTGGGAGAGTTATCAGCGGCAGGCAGCATATCCGGTAATTATACATGCAAGGTAACGCTGGGAGCGGGGCTGAATATTTCAGCCAAATGCATGTGCTGCTGAGAGGCACTGGAGGGTACAGCTGCTGCACAATGCTGGGTCTGCAGCGAGCGGCCGCGATCGAGGAGCCGCGTCGGAGCGCCGCATCCAGAGGGCGGTCCTCAGCCGGGCGCGAGGGGAAGCGGGCTGAAAGTTTAACGCAACACAGTTCGCATCACAATGAGGCGGCGCGTCACGCGTGTTGTTCTTTAACATAATAGATGAATTAAAGCAGATTGTGGCGCCGCGGAGCCGAGCAGCAGATGGAGAGCGTGAGAGCTTCGGCACGTTGGAGTCGACGCTCTACGAGAGACGAGATGGCGAAAAACGTTCGATGGTGATTGTTTACTGTGTGAGTAAGAGGCCAGCTGTTAATAAGCCCTAAACACACAGCCAGAGAAACACACACACACACACACACACACACACACACACACACACACACACACAGAAACCACCAGCAACAGTGACTCATCCAAACGGTCACGGCGCACACACACACACACACACACACACACACACACACACACACACACACACACACCCTCATGCCGGCCGGGCTGTCAGATAGCATCAGCAGCCAGCCTATGGAGCGCTGCTGACAGGTGTGGCCCGCCGGTCACGCACACACACACGAGCCAGCCTCGTCCTCCAACCCCTCGCCTGACAGGGAACCTCATGCCATAACGTACCCCATTCTGTGACAAAGGGAGCGCGTGCGCCCTGTCGTGTGTGTGCTTGTGTGTTCATCTGCATGTACAGTAGGCTGAAGCACGCCAAGGCCAATCTGTGCAGCGCTAACGCGCCGCCATGCTACTGCGGCTGAATCGAGAGCAGAGAGGCAGAGACGGCTCGGATCAATAGACTAACACACGCCTCGATAATTCTCTGTATTGCGTGTGGGCTGCGTAGCGCGTATAGAGCCGTGTGTTTTTCACAGTGGGGATGGGCTTCCTGACAGTGATCTACATGCATGTGCCGTGCAGGGGGGGGATCAGCCCCGAGTGTGTTTGCAGCTGAATGTGTCACGGCTACATACAAATGCAGCATTATTACGATAAAGGCGCCGTGTTGTCGACCACGGTCTGTTTCCTGACAGAACAACGAGGAGCTGAAAAGTGACTGAAAACAGAATTAAGTGGCTTTTTGTCAAAGACTGTACATTAAAGATGTAATTTTAGCCTTTCTGCTGTTGCTATCTTGGGCGCGTGCAGCCACAAGTGGCCATGCTAGCAGCAAACTGCAGCCGCAGAGAGCGTCACGCAGATACACGTACCTGCTAGCTAGTGCTCAGTAGCATCCACATAAAATCAGCAGCGATGTTATTGGTCAGTAATGGCATTAAAATACTTAAAAAGCTCAGAAACAGCACAAGAGGTCCAGCTAGCAGCGACAGCCGCCTGCGTCATCGTCCGCCTGTCAGTCACAGAGGCCACGCCCCAATAATGCAAACTGATTTAGTGTAAAGAGCTGCTATGAAGGTGCAAAAACACGTTTTGCATCAGGCTGAAACAGGTTTAGTTTAGCTAGAGCCCCTGCTGGGCGTTAGAGGAACTGCAGCCTCATTTTTCAGCTCATACTTGAAGCT
Source organism: Pelvicachromis taeniatus (assembly GCA_015108175.1). Lineage (NCBI taxonomy): Eukaryota > Metazoa > Chordata > Actinopteri > Cichliformes > Cichlidae > Pelvicachromis > Pelvicachromis taeniatus. The sequence continues at coordinate 2,668 of VURO01022278.1, forward strand.
AACTTTTTCTCCTATTTGCAAAGCAAAAACCAAATCAGTGTCGCTGCAGTTGCACTTCTATAGGTAACGTGAGTCTCAAAGATGTGGCGGTGAGGTGGTGCATTATGCAGAAAATGTGCCGCGTTCCCGCCCGCAGGTAGGAAGCAGAATCACAGAGCGCGCGACGCAGACGCCGGCGTGCAGGCCCACCTGTATCGCTGCTCATTGCTCACTCCTAATTAGAGGCCATATGTTTGCAGCGTGAAACAATCTTACTCTTACTCGAGGAGTACGCAAACGCACTCAGAAGCACGCGCGCTGCATTCAAAACCACGGCAACAGATGGACCGCAAAACACACGCAAACAATAGCCACCCACACCCGGGCACGTTAACGCACGTCAGTCACTGCACGCGCACACACACACACACACACACACACACACACACATATACAGCCCACTCTGTTGCCTCTGAGCGGTCTAGGCAGATCAAATAATCATGCTTTCCATCTGTTTCCATTTCTCTACATTAGCTTTGTGAAGGCGCCCTACAGACCCTGTTAAGAAGCGCCGCAGCCATGGGTAAAATAATGATTCCTCTCTCAGCCCCCCCACTCCTCATTATCTCCATCCAAAGCCAATTCAATGACAGCGAGGAGATACGGCCCTGCTGCATGTTATACTGCTCCGTAATGCCGCCGTGCTGCGATATTACGCCGGGTTTGCAGCACAGAGAGCTTTTAATAGCATCTTAATGGTTATTTTGATGGGACATAGCGCGGGTCACAGACTCAGCTGTGCCTGAAATATGTCCTCCCGATGCCTTTTAGGGCGGCGCGTCATATCCTGGACTAAACCTGCACCGTCTTTCTAAATAACGTGATCGAGTCGGGCTTACAGTCAGAAATCGCCATCAAGCACAAACGCTGGGATGGAAATGAATACGTGAAAATGATAATATCACCATCGTCCTCGTGCACCGAGGTGGGAAGCTGAGATACAGCCTGTGAGAGAGTGTGCCATCTCGCCACTGAGCCCAGGAAGGAGGTGGGGAGGGAGGGGTGGGGGATGTTTGGTCTCTGTTATGCAAGATGGAAATGAGTTTGCCACGCTTTGCTGTAGCCAAGCTATTTTGGAACGGCTCACATCGGGAAACGCTGGGCCGAGCAGGAAAATTAGGTCACTTACACGAGCAGGGCAGCGGCTTCTTGCACGGCGGTGGCGAGGGGTTAAGACTAAAGGAGTGAGGCGTGTAGCGGCATTTATCCAGGGCGGGGGGGATGCACGGATCCCAGCGAAAGCAACACGACGCAGGAGCTTAACAGAGGCAAAGCGAACGGAAGCGCTTGAGCCGAGACCCGGCGACGACCGGAACGCTCCGCAGCGACGGAAGGGCGGCGAGACGCCGGCCTCACGTTCCTCCTCCGTTTTGTAGCAGATCACACTACACGGCATGACTCCTGTGTGTATGCAGAGGCCGGCGCCGGCACACACGCTCTGATTTATTATGCATGGGACTGTGGGGCGCGCTCGGTGAGGGAGAATGAGAAACGATGGCATCCCCCTTGTTAGCAGTAAATATGTGATCCATCCCCCTCGTTAACCACTGAACTGAGATGAAGAAATGAAGGCAACCCCCCCCCAGTTACATTTGAAGTAATCATCCGGCAGGACGGAGAAAATCCTGTTACAGAGGCCGATAACAATGAGCAGAGATGCAGCCAGAGGAGAGGAGAGATAAAGGGAACGACAGAAGGAGCAGAGGAAGGACATGAGGAGGAACTGTGTGTGTGTGTGCGTGTGTGTGTGTGTCAGGAGGAAGGCCCAGCGGTGCCTCGTCAGCAGTTTCAGGGGGTTGTGTCTGGGGAGGCCTGCAGGTGGCAGGTGGATATGCCCTGGTTTAGTTTGAGGGGCGGCACCACGCCTGCTAACACACTGATTCACACCTACACTCACAGCCTGTATATAAAAGAGGGCAGCCGCTACTGCAAACACGCCAAGGCCGCCACCGTGTCGTGTTTGTGGAGCAAGTGATGAGCGGGGTTATAACGCTGCGCCCACAGAGCGCCACATCGACAGTGTTCAGGTCAGACAGTGTTCACTGCTAAAAATTCTTATAATATTTTTTAGCGAGTGTGTGTGTGTGTGTGTGTGTGTGTGTGTCACTGACACTTTGTTTTATGGGGACGTTCAGAGTTCGACCCCCAGTGGGACAGAAGCTGTGTTATCCTGCTGCATGCACAGGCGCAGGTACCTGCTAATTATGCTCAATAACATCCACACAAAATCCCCAAATTTCACTCAGCAAACTGTAGCTCCGCCTTCATGGACGGTTCGTTAGTACGGTGACCATGTCATCGGTCAGATGACGTCATTAAAAAGGCTCCAACAGCACAAACACAGCCCAGAGGTCCAGTTCACGTGAAGCTAGCAGACCGCTAGCAGCTACAGCGCCTGTGTTGGCGTTCACCTGTCAGTCAAGAGGCCACGCCCATAATAATGTCACCTTAGTGCAGTGTACACAGCTGTCATGAAAGGGGAAGTGATATCCAGAGACCGAAACACGTTCTGCATCAGGCTGTTAGCGTGCTTGCTTTAACACGGGGACTGACGCCCTGCTGGACATGACAGGAACTGCAGGGTTTGGTTCTTTTTACTCGTCACACTCTGATTTACAGGCCGCACAAAAACAATGTAACAAACATCATGTTCTCTGTGAAACAGTGTGATTAAACGTGAACAGTGAGTGAACAGCAGCAGAGGCACACTGCCTGATGTTCAGTGTGGGATTGATAACCGCGCCTCTGCGACAGCACGCCACAAAAACCAGCAACAAAAGCACAATTTCAGGACGACCGACTGAGCTCAAAGGCGCGACACAAACCCACATTATGAGTTTGGAGTTGTGTTCGCCCGACACAATCCCGTCTGCGCTTGATTTTCGGCGCGAGGCATGAGCGCTAAGCGGTCAAAATCACTGTTTCCCCAAACACAAGCTGCATGTTCACGAAGCACAGCCATTGATCCGCGCCGCGCGCCCCGGACTCCGCCGCACCCTCAACGCTTATGCACCCGTGTCTGTTTATGTTCCAACTGTTGCACATTTGCATGTGTGCACACAATGCCCCTCCCCCTCTGCCGGGCTTCACACGCGGTCCCGCGTGCGAGCGTTTGTCAGACGGGCCGTCAGTCCTAAAGAGGGCCGCGCCGCTGTCACGCCATGACACCTCTCATTTGCTGCTGTCCTGTGAAGCGGAGCTGAAGGCAGAGGTCAGGCCACCCTCGCAGAGACGCGCCACTCAGAGCACATCATGTCCGCCCGCCGCCGCGCCGCAGCACCAGGGCATCAGCACGCATGAATCAATCACAAATACATTTGCATACACACACACACACACACACACACTTCCTTCTCTCCTTCCTTTCATGCGTCCATCGTCCCTTCCTTCCTTCTCTCATATAAACCTCCTTCCTGCATATTTCCTTCCTTCCTTCCCTTAGTGCTTCCTTCTTCCTTCCTCTCTCTGTTTCATGCACACACATGCTCACTTTCTCCTGTATACCTCCTTGCTTCCTTTCTGTATACTCGTTTGCCTCCTTCCTTCATTGCTTCCTTTCTTAGCTTCCTGCGTAACCTTTGTGTATATCTCATTTCCTTTCCTTTCTTCCTTTCCTCACATCATTAGTTTCTTCCTTCCTTCTTTCTGAATATGTCCTTCCTGTCATCTTGTATGTCCATCCTTCCATTCTTCCTTCCTTCATGTCCTGCATCCTTCTATTCTTCCTACCATTATACATACATGCTTATGTTCTCCTCTGTCCTTAGTAATAGCTTCCTTCCTTGCAGACTTTTACTCTTCCTTCCTGTAAAGCTTCTTTCTTCTTTTCTTTCCTCTGTGATTACTTCATTTCCTCCAGGATCTCCTTTACTTCCTGTTTATTTCCTTTCTTCTTCTATACCTCCTGCCTTGCTTCCCTCCTTAAATGCTTTCTTCCTTATGTCCTTCATATTTCCTTCTTTCCTCCCTGTCTTTCCATCTCCCTTGTCTGTGTACTTCTTTTTTTTCTTTTGCATGCTTCCTTCCCATTTTCTCTATACTCCCTTCCTTTGTTGTATACATCCTTCATTGATCTTTAATGTATCCTTTATTCTCGGGTACTTCCCTCTTCCCTTCCTTCCTTCCTGGATGCATTTCCTTGCTGCCACACAGACACACACCTGCCTCCTAAACCACAGATCGCGTATTTTCAGTTAAGGGAACATCGTGCCTCACATGTAGGAAACAGATGTGAGGCTTCGCCAGCGCCCGGGCCCAAAGCTGCTGATTAATTATTGGTCCGTAGTCCTGATTTACATTTACACTTAAAAAAAGAGGAACCAGTAGCTTTGTGAATCACTCCCACAAAGCTACTCTCAGTAATCAGCTCCTCTCCTGACCCCCCCCCCGCCGCCCCTCGCTCCTGCAGGCCGTCCATTCGTCTCGACCGGTGTCACATGCCGTCATCAATTACCCATTAGACAGTGTAATATTCACCCAATATTGCCGGCGTGTGACTGGGAGATTTTAGAGTGATCAAAACCGACAAATCTGATTTACAGAGCTCGCATAAATAAGGAGCGCGTGCCCCCCCCCGATTGCCCTGCTGAATAATGGATGCCTGTTTGGTAATCATTTTCCAATATCTCGCCACGTTCCCATGGACTGCCCCGACACTTCCCTTTTTAGCTTCTCCTCCTTCCTTCCCTCCTTTTCATATGCTCCCTATCCCTCTTTCCTTTACTTCTTTTTTCCTTCCTACTTCCTTCCTACTTCCTTCCTTTTTCTATATTTTTCTCTAAACAGCCTTAATTCCTTTGTCCCTTCCTGTATCCTTCCTTCCTTTGCTTAATGCCCTTTCAATATCACTCCTTCCTTTCTTCTGTAACTATTTATTTGCTTCCTTTGTTATTGTATCATATGTCCTTCCTTCCTTCTTTATCTATGCATGCTTTCTTCTTTCCTTTCTTTAAGCCTATGTCTCCTTTTTTGTACACGTTCGTCCTTCATACTTGTTCACTTTTTCAGGTACCTATTTCCTTGTTTCCTTCATTTCATTCCTATATGTCGTCTCCTTCCCGTGTCCTTACTTGCCTGCCGTCATGTACAATTCCTTCCTTCCTTCCTTGGTTCCTTCCACCCTCCCCTGACACTCGGCCTCTCTCGCAGCAGTGATGTAAGCGCTCTGACCCGAAGGCTCTGGCGTCTTGCTTGACTTTTCAGTAATGACGCTCTGGCAGCGGCGTCATTAGCGAGGAGGCGGGTGTTGCTGTGATTGAAACGTTTCCTTTAATGATTCATCGTTTCATTGTTTAGAGAGAAACTAAATGTCAACAGGTGCCAGCGTGGCGGCTGATTCGACTGTAAAAGATCTGCAAACCAAGCTGAAAATGAAGGCGTTTTCACGGCGAGCGGGTGAAGCGGCAGATATCAGAGACTCAGTCCCCCCCCCCGCTCCGGCCCGTCCTATCGCTGACACTAAACGTGGTGCTAAAACTAACAGTAATTGCATGACAAAGACTCCAGCGGGCTGGAGGTCAGCGCTTTGATGATATCGTAGCGGCGCTCTAAACAGCTGCTGCTCACCTCTTTGTAATATTCTTCACGGCGCCGTTGTGGCTCTAATGGGAAAAGGCCAAAGCGGGTTATGAAATCCTTATTTACCGCTCGCTGCCGGGCTGTGTGAAGTAGGTCACGGCGGCTCCTGAAATGGAACCAGCTCGGCTCACACCGTTTAATACTTTCCTTTTGAATGCTGGTCGCCGTGCCAACACGGTGTTCGTGCTCGGTAAGAGCGTCCCGCCCCCGCCGTTAATGTGTCTGCAGCCACGTCCGGTTCTGACCCGCCGGAGCGACAAAAACGGCGACGCCTGGAAGTGATTCCAGCTGCTCATCACGCTCGCACCGAGCACTGGAAGGCCTCGTGTTCAAAAGCGGCTTGACGTTATTGGCGATAAAAAAACGAACACGTGACAAATGCGTGTTTAACGCACGCGGCACATCCTCTGATGTGTGAACAGAAGCAGCTGTAGCTGCGCCGCCGCCGCAGCGGCCTGCAGGTCAGGCAGGTTAACACGGAGCTCCCGCAGCCTCGCGATGCACGCCGTGCCCGCCGTCGCACGCTCGCACATCTGCATCTGTTACAGCACGTCAGACGGGGGATAGGTGTGGGCCAGCGTCGTCCCCCGAGGTGATGGATGCCTGTGGCAGGCTGTTATGCCACAAGGTGAAAATGTCCATTAATCAGCCGCACTTCCTTCAGTGCCTCGGCGTTCCCATTACCAGCGCACTCCAAGCAGCCTGATTGGTTTTTAATTGGCCTGCCCGCCAGGAGACAGATCGCGTTTTCCCCAAGGAAAGGCACGGAGGTGTGTGTCTCTGAGGAATACCCACAACCCCCTGCACTCTGTTTTCTGTGGACCTTTTTCACACGGGGGACGGACGACCCCGGCGAGGTGGTAACCGTCACGTGTAGTACGACTTTTTATCCGCTAACAAGCGGTTTAACCTTTCCCCGTCGCACTTCAGTCCTGACACGACAGCTAAAAGTTACACGAGTGCTTCCACCTGATATTCTAATTACACAAACCTCCCATTTCCTCCAGGACTTCCTTCTTTATCAAAACATACCTGCCTTCTTCCTGTACGCCTCCTTACTTCCTCTTTCTTCCAGTATCCTTCCCTACCTTTCTTCCTAACTTCCTGTATACTTCCTTTCCTTCATGCATACTTCCTTCTTTTCTCTTTACATTTGTCCTGATTTCCTGCCTTGCTACCTTACTTCCCGTAAACTTTCTTCCGTCTTATATACTTTTCCTTCCTCTCTTTCCTTTCTACAGCATTCTTCCTTCTTTCCTTCCCTCATATCCTTTGTTCCCTGCTTCCTTTCTTCTCTTATAAATGCTTTTCTCCTAATTGTCTGCGTTATTTCCTTCCTTTCAGTTACTCTCTTGTCTACTTCCTCTTTCGCTCTGTGTGCTTCCTGTTTATCTTTCTGGACGTCTCCTTCTTCCACATGTTTTGGTCCAAACGCTTTGACGTCCATGTAAAGTTTGGGGCAGGGAGGCTGAGGCAGGTCGTGGAGGCCGGCTTAGTTTCCATAGCAGCGACTTTGTGATTATAATAACCTTTGAAATGAAATGTTGTTGGCTCGTTTCACCTCGTCTCGTCGCCATCACACTGAACACACACAGCACGCCGCCGTGCTGCTGCTGTTTTACAGTATCTGCTGCAAATCCAGCTCTGAGTGATGAGCGGCATAATTAATCAGCCGCCCCTGGAGCGCATGTGCGAAGGACGCGGGAGCGGCCGCATCTTACACCGTCGGCATCGACGACGTGTCGGCTCCAATCGATCAATCTCCCCTCCGCCCGAGCGCGTCACCGAGACTGATTGGAAGACCGCATTGATCCCACACGGTCACGCGCTCGGGATGATCCCGCCGGCCTCCGAACGCTGCCTAATGAACGATTCGTCCCGAGCAACGAGAGGCCCGGCGGTGCAGACCAGGGTCATCGGATTTCTACTCTGTAGGCAGAAAAGTGCACGCACACTCGTGAGCTCACACATGTGCACGCCTCAATCATCATGTCCCATCGGTTACATATAAAAAACAAACACATGAACTTTGGGCAGAGAAACGGAGAGCGCGAGATAACGAACCAAGGACGCCAGGACGCTTCACAGAAGGAAAGCAGCCGACACGCAGCCCCTACAGCGCCTCAAACACCTGTAACAGTAGCAGCGATGATGAGGAGGAGGAGGAGGAGGAGGACACTCCTGATCAGCTTCAGGATACACGTCCAGTGTGTGTGAAGCGCTGTGCTGTCACCGCAGTGATAACCTCCCCCCGTGTTGGCGCTACACGAGTCGTGGTCGCCGTGTTGCATAACCACGCTCACGCTAAGGGAACAGATGTGCTGCAGACGTGCGACGCCCAGACTCACCGAGCAGAACAACGGAAAACACTTTTCAAACCTGCTCGTTAAGATTTTCCAAACTTCGCCTCGGGGAGCGAAATTTGTTTTCATTAACTGTGGACGCT
>VURO01022280.1:4092-19633 GCA_015108175.1 Pelvicachromis taeniatus
GTGCATATCCTTTGCTGTCCCACCTCTACACACACACACACACACACACACACACACACAAAGATGCTTCACTGCATTATCTTTATTTGTAATTTGGGTTGTGCTTTTAAAATAGCACACAAAACTATTTATAGACATCTTCACTTTCAGGAAGAGCCTACTACAGAGTCAACTGTCATTCATTGTGATTTTCTCACAATGATTTCTCTTTGTTCTCTTTTTTCTCCTCAGCCCTACAACCCAAACGCAGTCATTTAAAAATCGGGCTACTTTTTAGTATATACATCAATTACATTTTGAAAAAAATAAAAACTAAGCAAAAATAAACAAATAAATGCAAATGTGCGTGACGTGTTCCGGGTTCCCAGTGAACATCACAATCAATATGCAAATGAATGACTAATTAAAGGAAAAAGCTACATGAAGTGTTCTTATGCTGGGAAGTTGATACTGCACAGTGTGCAGGTCAGCTGTGCTGGCTGAGGACTCAGATATTGGACAGACAAGTAGGGATAAGACCATATTAGTTGTCACTAATCACTAGAAATCTGTGTTGGTGTAAAAATTGTCAGCAAAATAAACAGTGAAACCTAGAAATGGTGGTGTAAAGCCTCGATTCTACTCCTTTGTGGACATGGTCACAAAAAACCTGCATTATAGACCTTCACACTAACTATTTGATGCTGAAATTTACATCACAGGGACCTGAGCAGAACTTGGACTTGTTAAGTATCCCTAGTAGTAAATCGTCCCTGCTTAAGTGTGCGTGCTTAATCCTGTGTGCTTAAGTGTGTACATGTAAGCACACAGGATGCAGACTGGGACCTGAGCTGCATCTTTAAACCTGGAGAAAACACACAAGCACAGAAAAATGTTTACTAGCAGAACAAAGCAATAGATACATTATTACAGTGCTTAATCATAATACTCCTCGTGTGTCTGGATAGTTTAACTATTGTCTCTCCCTCAGTCTGCTGTGCAGATGTCCATGTAATTTGCAAGCGATAACCACAGACATCACACTGTTTATATGGTTTTATAATGCAGTGCCTTCAATTATAAAGCCTCACTCAAAATTAATTGCCCATCTGGTTTCATGACACTTTTTTATTTTGAATTCTGCTTTGTTTAAATCATTTTGTTTCTTTTGTGGTTTAGTTTGTCTACATAGTTAAAATAGCACTCATTCAAATTATTTACATATATATATATTTTAATATCTGTATGCAGTTTTGTATGAATAGTTTTGTCAAGTTTTATATGTAAGCAATAAAAAGCAAAAGTGTACCTGTATTTGTGATGTTCTTCAAACTTGTGCTGATCACAAATTACACATGAACATCTGTCTAAAACTAACTTTTACATCTCTGATCATCACTTGTACCCAGACACCGAACAATTCAGTGAAAACGTCCACAGTGACAAGTGAATCTGTAGTGTTTGACATAGTGTTTCAGGTTCAGGAGCCCCACTGGGAGCATGCTTGTCATTTTGTCCTCTGTCACATAATCGACCCAGAGTTCTGCTGTATTATCCCGACGCTTGTTTCATGCTAACAGTGTGTAGCACAACTATGCGTAGGTTGAATGCGGATTGGTCGACAAGATGGCCGGACAGGGAAGGAAGTGACACCGTGTCACCTGGAAAAGAAGAAAAGCATAAAAGAGAAAAAGTAAAAAGAATCAAAATATTATAAAGAGCACAGCGTGGCTGCAGTGGCCAAATTTTGTTTGTTTCAACCTTCAGGTTTTCTTCAGTTCTTTGTATGTTTTAACTTTCTTCTTCTACAACAGCACAAGCAAGAGTAGCCAACACTCCAACACTTTGGACGCTGCCTCCAACTAGCAACAGATGCTCACTACAGGTACAGGCTGTTGGTAATTCCCCACAGTCTCCCAGCGCACTGCCAACAGAGAACCATGTTGATCTCATGAGGCATCTAAGGGAGGACGAGTGATGCAACCCAGCTTAACTGTGGTGCTGCCCTAAACCATTTGGTCCTGTGACTTCGTCCTCCTCTATGAAACGGAATTCAAGTTGGAGGGTTACCATTTTGACAACGGTAACCGGTAGAGGAAAATCCAGCAACCATTTGAAAGTGATCAAAACGGTACTTCCACCTGAACACGGACATTATAATAAAGGAAAAGTGGCTAAACCTAAACCTATCCAGAGTTCAGAGCCAGCTACAAGCCAGCAGCTATGGCATGATCAAAGGACCAAAGCAGTTATGAGGAAAATTATGGAGATGAGGGAAAACGAGACAAGGGCTGGTTTCCTGTTACCTGGCCAAGTTATTAAAGTACTAAAAAATGATGTAAGTAACTGACATTTGTTTTGTGACATAAATATGCTGCACACGTGAAGATGGCTGTATAGAGCAGCTTGGGGGAAATCGTTTAATCATTTGATTTATTGTAAAAACAACAATTTGCATTGAAAAAAAAGTTGTCGTTTGTTTGTAAATGCTGTCAGTTACAGTTGTTAGAAAGAAAATCAGATCGTATTGTATCGGCAGGTCACATTGGCCAAGAAAATTGGAAAAGTAATAATGAACATTTTTTTCATCCATGTGAGCATTCTTCCTCTCCTCCACTGTAGGCTTTAGTTTTTCATGTTTTATTGTATTTTTCACACCGTGAATATTGCTTTTTATGTTTTAGTCAGTTAATCAGTGCTTTTTTCTCTCTCTCCATTCAACGCCCATTGTCAATTATGAAGTTGAACTAGTGCAATTATTAGCGAATAGAAACTCCACTATGCTTGCAGTCTTGTGGAATATAATATGATTAATTAAAGCGCCTAAAATCCCCCAGTGAGGTGACAGCTGTGTATTCACACTGTACTGCACACAAACTTTTACTGTTCTTCTGAGAGAATATTTGAACTATGTTAGTAAAGCACAAAATTTTCTTTATCCAACTGGCGCGGCTGTAATCTGATCTAAAAGCCCGAGCTGTGTTTTCTATTCACAGTCTGTTCTACATTAGCTACGACACAATGAAGTAAGGCTGACTGACAACTTGGAATTAATTTGCTGATGCTGCATGGAGTGTCCGGGGGACACTGAGTAATCCCTGTGTCATTGTGCTTTTGTGACACTTCATCTTAACCTAAACCATAAGGCCATTTGTTGCACTCATCACTGTCTAACCTCCAGTCCTCCTCTCCTCTTCTTTGCACCAACACCCGATACATCTGCTATCCCTCTGTGCTCTGCAGCCTTCACTCGCTTTTTTCTATATGCTGCTGTAACAAAAACAAGCTTTCCTTCTTAACAGAGAGCGTTTCAGCGTTAAGTTCCAGCCTTTTCGTCGACCTCTCCAGGGACAAGCCCTTTATTGTGTAACATGCTGTCTGCTGTTACACAGCTCTGTGCAGGTAGAGCACAGAGGTGCAAACCCCCTTCAATGAATGAATGTTTCAAGAGCCCATTAAAAAAATACAGTGTAAGTTACCTTTTATTAAAAAAAATTGGGCACAGAGTTGATGAATTGAAGCTAGAGAAGTGAAAGGATGGAGGGATAATCCACGATAGTGGTGGGAGCTTGATGGCATCTGCCCAACAAACAGGAAGTGACATTTTTAAAGATGCACTTTTCTTAAAGGACAAATTCTTTAATGCATCACGAGGAATGTAGCTACCCAAACAGTTTTGATTTTACTTGTTTTAAAAATGTTTAAAACTAGACTGTACCAAATTAGTCAAGGATTTATTAATGTTCTTTTTAATGGTTTCAGAATATTGCAGTGCAGTTAGGCCTGGACACAAATAAAACTACGCTGTAGCACTGTGTACAGGGATAGATGCTAAACAAGCTACAAACACAGGCAAAGGATACCAGAAGACAAGGACCATAAAGGGAGGGGGAATAAAGAGACAGACGCATGCACACCAAACTTCACACCCAAAGTGCTGTACAATAAAGGGATTGGTGAAAAGGGATGCACCATGAGGGAGGGCGTGGTTGTCCTGTAGGCCAGCAACTTTAGAGCTTTACAGCTAAGAACAACTTAGATAAACAGTGGGGCCTTAACAGTCCTGCTTTGCAAATAAAATCATTAAAACTATATTCCACACATAAAACTCTTAAATATATATCTGTCCACACTCACTCACTTATTCACTCACACACACAATAAAAATCACAAATTAAAAGTGTTACCACCAAACAGCGGTAGCCATTTAAATAAGAATCAGAATACTTTATAAATCCATAAGGAAACAATCTGGTTACAGTTGCTCCAAGACAATAGAACAGTAACAGACTGAACTAAATGAAACAATACAATATTTTAATAAAATTTAAGAAAAAGCTTTAATATATACAAATATCTCAATTATAAATGTCCAGGACATTACAGAGATTAAATATATATCACTGATGTTTTACTCTAAACTGTAGAACCTTCTTATTTATTATTTTCACTGTAGAGGATGTGCAAATATTAATGGTGTAACTATTGCACTGTGCATTAAATGGAGGAGTTGTACAGGGTGCCACAGGCAGGAATGACTTACTGGTTTGTTCAGTGGGTAATCTCAGTCTCTCACAGAGTGTGACTGGCCCTCACGTCACAGAGTGGGTGCGAGGTGCTGTCCAGAATTGTCCTTATCATGGACAACATCCGCCTATCCGACACCACTTTAAGGGAGTCCATCTCCATCCCCACAACATTTATGGCCTTGAGGATTAGTTTATTGAATCTGTTGGCATCTGCAACCCTCAACATGCTGCCCCAGCATGCAACAGCATACAGGATGGCACTGGCCACATGTGATGGCATCAGCCACACATAAATCAGACCATACATTGACCTCATTAGATTGGTTTGCAGTTAATGTCTTTACTTAAACCTAACAGTGATATTCTGAATTGCGCACATAATAGCACTGTGTGTTTTTTCCAGAAATGTTTTCTGTTATACTAATTATATTTCTCTGTCTTTAAGTTACCTGGGTTGGGGCCAAGGGCTGAGGACTTTGAAAACACAATAGCTGTGTCCCAATTCGGGGGCTGCATCCTTCGGAGGACAAATTTGTAGACTGATTACATCACACCCAGGCGACAAAGGCTATCTCAATTCAAAGGCTGCTCCAAATGGGGCCAATAAATGCATCCTTCATTTCCCCAAATTTGAAGGATGGGTCTGGTGTATCCTTCGTGGCCCAGCCTATCCCAGAATTCATAATGCGGCCCAGCCAATTCCAGTTTCCAACAATGGCAGCAGCTACTTAGTTTTAATATTACTCTTATTACTCTTTCTGGGTCACAAAATAAACTTTTAAGATACTTTCAGATCTCGAGAATGTAGCTGTGTAAACTTCCTAAATCTGCTCGATTTATCAAGACATCACATATTTACAAAAGTGCTCCGACGTTTTTGGAGACGTCTGTTACCCACCTGCTCGATCGCTGAGTGCGGGTCGTCAAGGCTCACTAGAGCCGGTGAGAACAGTGGACTCTCGGCACATCGTTTTCAGACCCACCATTTCAGACTTTCACTACTCAAGTTAAACATGATATAAAAGTCACTTAGATAACTTGTTATTGTTTGGCTTTTTTCAGTGTTTTATTTGTTCCTGAGTAAATCGCTTTGGCTGAGATTAAAGTTATAGTTTTCACTCAGCTGAATAAATGTCAAACAGAAAAAATGATTAAACAGAAGTGTGAGACAATGAGACAATGTCTTGTTATATTTTAGATAGCAAGGAGCAGACGGCTGTGTTTATTAAACTCCACCGAGACAGCTGGTGACGCAAATCTGAAGACTAGATTGTCCCATTTCACAGCCTCCCTTGGTCTTCGAAGGACCCGGCCCACCTAGACCGCAAAGGCTCCAAAGGATGCAGCCCCTGAATTGGGACATAGCAAATGTCTGCTCAGCAGGACCAACCAATCACCTTGTCAGTTATGTTACTTTGTGTTAGTCAGTATTGGTGTTTGTTTTTGTTTCCCCCTATTGAGTATAAATGGTTTGGCCAAACCACCATAAAGGTTGCCCTCCTGTGTCATTGTGTTTAGGTCTGTTTGTGAGTTAAGATAAGTTTCTACTTTGTTGGATATCTGAGAAATATGGTGTCCAACCAGATGCTTACTATGGATGGCATTACATTGGTCTCCAGTAACACTGTGAGAAACCTTGGAGTCATTTTTGACCAGGATATGTCCTTCAATGCACATATTAAACAAATATGTAGGACTGCTTTCTTTCATAAACTTCTTCATGCGTTTATTAATTCTAGGCTGGACTACAGTCCTAAAACTTCCTGAAAAGCCTTCAGTTGATCCAAGATGCTGGAGCACGAGTACTGACAGGGACTTGAAAGAGAGAGCATATTTCTCTTATTGTTGTGGTCCTGGGTCGGTAAACCAGTGTTTTGTGTTTTTAATTATTCATAGTCTTTGATTTCATTGTTATTTATAGTTTCTAATCTCTCGGATTTCTGTCCTGTGCTTCCTCTGTGTTCCTTGTGTCACGTCTAGTCAAGTTATGTTTTCATGTCTGTGCTTCTCATTGTTCAGTGTCATGTGCATGTCTCTGTGCCTGTCTCATGTTTCCTGTTTTACTTTGACAGTCTCGCATGCTATGTTAGTGTTTTCAGTTTTGCTTCCCCCCGTCTTGTTGTGTGTGATTTTTCCCAGCTGTGCTCTTCTCCTGTGTCTCATTTCATTGTTATCCCTCTGTGTATTTAAGCCCTTTTTCTTCCTCTGTTTGTTGCAGGATCGTCTGCGTATCTCAAACTTCATTTTCTATGTTCCATGTCTTGGGGTCTCAGGACTTTTGTTGTTTTGTTTGTACTTTTTAGGTTTTCCCAGGTTAGGTTTTGCTAGTTTATTCATGGTCACCTTTTGTTTTTGTTTGAATTTTGCTCTGCCGAAATAAAGGATCACTTTCAGTTTAAGTCCGTCACAGTCTGTGGCTACATTTGGGTCCACAATTTCTCTCCACTCCGCACGTCTGCCATAGCAGAAGTGATACCTTCCCTTCATTGGCTCCCTGTTAAATTCAGAATTGAACTCAAAATCCTGCTCCTCACATACAAGGTCTTGAATAATCAGGCCCCATCTTATCTTAATGACCTTGTAGTATCATATCACCCCATTAGAGCACTTCGCTCTGGCACTGCAGGCTTACTTGTTGTTCCTAGAGTATTTAAAGTAGAATGGGAGGCTTCAGTTTTCAGGCCCCTCGTCTATGGAACCAGCTCCCAGTTTGGATGCAGGAGACAGACACTATCTCTACTTTTAAGATTAGGCTTCAAACTTTCCTTTTTGCTAAAGCGTATAGTTAGGGCTGGATCTGATGACCCCTAATCCTCCCTTAGCTATGCTCCCATGATGCTTTGAATATTTCTTCTTCTGTCACCTTTCTCATTCATCTGTTTAAACACCCCTCTGCATTAAATAATTGCTTATTATTAATCTCTGGCTTCTTCCACAGTATGTCTTTTGTTCTGTCTTCCTGGGGAGATCGCGACATGGAGTCTGTCCTTCCCACAGTCGCCAAAGTGCTCATAGGGAGTCATACGTCTACTTTACAATATAAAGCACCTTGAGGCGACTGTTGTTGTGATTTGGCACTGTATAAATAATTGGATTGAATTAAATGTAATTGAAAACTGAATGGTATTCACTTCATACTGAGTGGAATGGTATTTTTAATCTAGTCTAGTTTATTATCTGTGTGTACTCAACTCTGGGGCAGCACTGGTAAGCAAATAGAAGGGGATCCTGATGTGACCTGAGCCAGATTATGCCAGTCATAGGTGTACCATGACCAAGTGAACAAGAAGCCCACCTACAAAACTGCAGCTACACTGTAGCAACGCTGGGGGAAACGCCACAGCTGTTTCAAGACATTGGCAAAATTGCAAAAATGCGAGGGAGGCAAAACAATCAGGCAAACACTCTCAGGCAGGCCAGCTGCTTATCAGGGAGGACAGACTATAGTGGTTGCTATGGGTTATATAACCTTGACTGAATTTGACCAAGATTGCAGAAGGAGTCTAGCATCGGCAGCTGACACGGTACTGCCATGTCCATCCATCCATCCATTTTCTACTGTCTATCTGGGGCCGGTTCATTGTGGCAGCTGTCTAATTAATAATCTTTGTTAGCAAACCTTGTACAGGTGTACAGCCATATCTACTAATTAGTTTTAAGGATCTAAGAAGTACAATCATTTCAACAACCAAAACTAGAGAGGAAACATCTTACTAAACACCACACCATATATTTTTCAGATAATTAGTTAGTTTTTCTAGTCTCTATTTTTTTCTCATTTTTCTCCTTAAATATAGTAGTGCCATCAGCGTTAACGCAGCTAAACACATTAACGTGGTCATCATGTTTAACGCGATTACAATTTTTTAAATTACTCAACCTGTCTGGGGCGCAGAATGGACAAACTTTGGACAAACTGCCTGAAATGCATTGACAGAGACATTTCAGGGATTTAGAATCAGTATGCGCTCCAGATGGTTTAATTGTTAATCGCGTTAGTTGTGATGATGGCGTTAACCCGAGTAACCCCTCACACGGATTCATCTCTGTTAACGAGGATTTGCCAATTTTGACAACACTAGTTTTAAGTGTATGGCTGTTTTTTGTACTTTGTTTACTCTAATGATGACTCCTGTGCAAGAGCTCTGTCTGAATTGAAGGTTTGGATTGTATTGCGTTTGGCTTTCCTGAATTTGGCTCCTGTTCTCTTGTTTGAAACATGCTTTTTAATTAAGCATATAAGAATCTGTGAGGATTCACTTGCCTTTGGAGCCAGCCTCCAGTAGACACGAGACCAAGTGTTCGAAGTTTTTTTAATGTAACTTTGTCCAGTGTAGACTTGAATATCTCCTTCTTACTCAAGCCAATAATAATTTTTACATTTGTACCCCTTAAACAACAGATACAACAACAACTTGAGTGGTCACAACACAAAAACCAAATAGTAATATTCATCATTATCTTATGTTACTAAGAAGCTACAGTTTCCTTCTAATCTAAAATGCAATCTGATTTTCTAGCCTGCTTAGTCAAATCATGTATGTCAAGCTGATGGAACAATGCTTAATACAAATACTAATTTTCTTCTGCTCTTTTCCCACTCAATATTGGTCAACTGGTTTGATACAAAAGATTGTAATCATCACTATAATGTCTAGGGACAGGCACTGAGCATGCAGAGCGACTGGCGGGGCTGCTGCTGCTGCAAATGACAAGGCTCATTTTAGAGAACAGGCAGCCTGCCATCCGCACTGAATCCTATAAGCTTATCAGGCTCTCAGAGGTATGGATGAGTCAAATTCTTTTTCATCCATGAGAGCTTTGCCTTTGTATATTATAGTGCTGGTGTATTCATGTCTGCATTTGCGCTTATGTGTATCGTTTTATCTCTAATCCTATCATGGGTGTGTGTCCACCTCTCAACAGCTAGATCACGTTTACACTCTGTAATGACCCCCAGACCAGCACTTCCTCCCCTCTTTAAAGCCCCAGCACTACTGCCGATATATTGGCCTGTTTCCGGCCGCATGTTACGGTCGCTATAACAGCACTTAATGTGATCTAAATGCTGTTAATGACAGGGTGAGTATTCCCAGGGTAGAGACAAAATTTGACACTACTCAGATGGAAAAACATGCAGAGGAATTGATTCTGTGTTGGCACCATTAAGGCTCTGAATCAGCTATCCACGAGCAGCATCTCAGCACAGCAAGATGTTGAATTCTCTCCTTTCTTTCGATTTGTTCATTATCATAGTGATGCATGATGGGCTCGGCCTGACTTGAATGAAGCGCATGTGACTCACAAATGCACAAAATGGGCTGCAGCATCACAGTTCCTCTTGGAAGAGTGGTGCCCGGACCTCAAACAAAGCCCTAACAATGCAATCAAAACATCATTGCTTGCTTCAAAGCCAGCTGGTATCAAATGCCTCATTGCCTCCATGCCTGTAAGTCCTGTCTAAATACGTGCTGCCGAATTTGCTTCGTTTTCTTTTTTTTCTTTTTTTACGGCTCTCCTCTCTCTTTGTCACAAATCTTATTCACCATTTGCATTTAGTGATCTGAAGGGAGATAAATAGAATATTTGGCTCCTCGTCAAAGCTGTGGTGCCAGGCGAGCTGCAGCAGTGCTACTGCCGCTGCCGCCACCACGCCCGTGATTTGTCGCCATTTCACAGCAGCCGGGGCAGCTATTTTGGTGAAATTATGGGGCTATTGATTGCAGAATGAGAGCAGTTTTACTGAGAGCAGCAGAGCAGGACCAGAAGCAGGCTGGGAGAGCAGAGTACTGCCACTTTATTAGCTTAAAGGGTGTTAGCTCACTGCCTCCACCTCCTCATCTGTAGCCTCTTCTTTCCTCTTTTATCTTCTGTTTTGCTTTTTCTTTCATTTTCTTTCTTTTTTTTACCTGCCATCTTTTCTCCCTCTCATTTGATTTGATCTTACATAAAGTTTCACAGCATATTCTGGCCTTCATTTTCTAAAAGTTCTTTTTTTCTTCTTTGAAAAGCCATTATGATTCATTTGAGCCTGAGGACATCAGCTGTGTCTGTCTCATTTCTGTTGCTTTCCCTTTCTTTCCTCTTCTTTGTCGACTGTCTTTTAGTCAAAACTTTAAAGCTGCAATTTGTGCATTATTCCAAAATAAATGTTGCCTATTAAACCAAGTCTCTTTGCTTTTTCTTCGTCTTTCCTTTTGTCAGGGAACACAATTTCGCGTCACGCCTCGGGGACGGCTGAGTCGCAGAGACACAGACTGATGAGGACCCTCACATAGAGCCAAACATTGGAGGTTATTACTCCCATATTTTTTTTTAGAAAGTGCTCCAACCCAATCACAGTGTGTGGTGTTGTCTGCTAGGGGCTGGAGGACTGCTTGGGGCAGCAGGGAAGCATCCAGACAGACGTGCTCCGTCAGTGTCAGATGCTGAAACTCAATTGTCTGTAACCTCCCAGATATTGCATAACATGCAGTGAGAGAGCTGGAGCAGCCACAGTAATTAGCCCATTAACCCTAATGTGTCTAAATCATCTGGACAGGGAAACGGCTTACTGTAGAGCACAGGCAGGCTATTTTGTGGGCTTGCCTCAACCTGAAAACCCATATTATATAGGAATAAACTTACTCTGTGCTCCATGTCAATTCAATTCACATTATTCCTCTACAATTGTTACAGATGAATAATTAGTCAAGCAACTAGTCACTTAATGTGTAAGGACATAATTGTTAAAAAAAAAAAATCTGCAAAAGTCACAATAAAGAATTATGTCAGTGCAGCTTTCACTCTTTTCAGACTTCTGTCTACCGCTTTGAGGTGCAAGCCCATGTTCATAGATGTGTTGTTAGGGAATCTTTTTGGACACATATTGAGACTTTGTGTTGATGATGGTGTGTTCAGATACAGTGACTGGTGTTTATGGGTGTAAATGAACATATCAGGCAACAACCATGGGGGGGTTCTCAAAGGTACGTGTCTGTACCTCTCAGCATCGGTGTCATGATGCATTGGGTTTAAGCAATAGTGAGAGGAGACCTCACTATTGACTATTGACTGTGTTTACTAATGCCATCAAGTGGGGAGCTGAGGAATAGAGCATTTTTCTAATGACCACCACATTTACTGGCTAGCCATTAGAAAGAATTTAGGTTTAAGGCATTTCTTTCTTGTCTTCACAAGCAAAGTCTGTCCTACATGTCAATGGCACTGACCCAACAGTAGGATTAGATATATTCAATTAGACCCCAAATGCATGCCAAGGAAAAAGAAATATTGTCATTCCACCATTGATTCTTTTATTCTTTGCAGTAACACTTTAACAGCAACAGAAAAAAGAACTAAATTCATTTCAGTTCATTTTCCTTTATATAGTGTTGAATCATAGTCAACTCAAAGTGATTTATATTGTAAAGTGAAGACCTTATAATAATACATGGGAAACCCCAGAAATCACACAACCCCCTATGTGCAAGCACCTGGTGACAGTGGGAAGGAAGAACTCGTCTTTCTTTAAAGTCAGTGGATGATAGCAGTCTTAAAATATGCAGCTACTTGACCAGACACCAGTGAAATACTAATTATATGGAGCAAACAATGAGCGATAGACTGAAAGAACAAAGATGCGCATAAAATTTTTTTATTGAAATAACTAATTTAGTCGTATCAGTTAAAGAAGGAGGCCAAATCTATCTAAAACAACTGGTCTAGCTGCGGAGGGAGCAGACAGCAAGCAGGACGATAATAATATTGATTTTTTTCTGATTTTCTTTCTAAAAAGAAATTGGGAAGATCTTTACAAAGTTAATTTGAGAAACTGAAAGAGCAGGTGGAGAAAGAGTAACAATATTACCAATAGTGACAAATAACACTTGGTTTAACTGGTGCTTGTTAAACCAAAATGTAAAAAGAAAAATAACACAGAATGGTTTTCGTGATGGGTGAAACTATCCATACCAACCAGCTTTTTAATCATGCTTTGTAATGCTGTCATGGAGGACAATTTAACATGAATATATTTGGGGAATTAAGTTGTTTCTCAAGTGGACATTAAAGGTACTGCTGATTTTGGCTTCGGCTTCTTTCATTTTTCCAACCCTAGAGGTTGAAGGTTGGATGAGCCTGTCTTTGGATTTGTTACATCAAACCTTCATTTATTCTCTTTCAAGATCCTCGCCATTATTAGCAACAAACAGTTTTCAGATAAGGAAAAAAAATAAAATCCCAGCACTGATTCTTGAGGACTAAAAAAAAAAGACTAGACTAGCTACTTTAAAATTGCAAAGATTTTGAGCCCTCATTGGCTTTCTGTCTCTGTAAAATGAATTTTTGGATCTCAGCACTGCAGTTTCAAGAGGATGTTATTGATAGTGACCAAGAAAAATCAAACTCTTGATTGACTGAGCAGCAGACCCAGTATTCTGCATTTTGAAGGTAAAACTTCAGCTATAGTTTCCACACCAGTGTTTTTTCTCACTCAGATTAACAACTGCATGGCCCTTTAAGCTGTTGTCTGAAAAGACCAATGAAGCTATTTCCCTGCAGACAAACAACAAATTGGCAAGCTTTACCCTGAAATAGATGCAATATGAAATCTGATGGAGTTATCTAAGCAAATAAATCCTATTAGCTGAATGATATAATCAACTTTGAATTGCATATTGATCGACACATCAACAGTGATGTAGGTGCGTCTACTGTAGCAGAAAAAAAGATGATAGTAAAACCTATTTTCCTTTAAGTATTATTGCACTATAATCCCCCCACCCTTCTAATATTACAAGCGCGCACACATTTCCCCCCTCTGGTAATGCATCCATTTCCTCTCCCCCCATCACGCTCCTCTTATTTGGGGTGTGTCCATCCATCTCAGCGTCTGGTCGGGCTTTTGGCGAGTAGTGGGGGGGTTTCCCATCGCACTTGGCGGCGGAGCTGTCCAGCCAGCACTCTCGCTCATTACCCCCATGCTTCTTCTTCCTGAAAATGCACTTTTAAAGCACCTTAATTGCATTGGGGAGATAACCTCGTGGGCACAAGACAGGAAGCCTTAGCCATATAGAGCTTTAAGGAGCTGGATGGGTGGAGTGTGTGTACTGAGATAGGGAGGGTGGAGGACTGATGCTCTTTGCGTCAAATCAATGGCCCATCCAGAGGCTAATGCAGCTCTGGGCAACTCCTCAGGAAGCATTAAGACTATTAGTGCAGGCCTGGCAGCAGGAACACACACACACACACACACACGCACGCACGCACGCACGCACGCACGCACGCACGCACGCACACACGCACACACACACACACTCTTTTTCATCTGTGATGCACACACACAGATGCATTCGCGTTATTTAAAGACACAGATGACCTGAAGCAATTTCGATGTTGCTCATATGTTATAGCCACATCTGCTCGTGTTAGTTGTTGTGCTGTATCTATGTCTATGTGTGCGTTTGTGTGTATTTTGTTTGTGTGTACAGTGACATGCAGACAAGGCAGTGAGGCTAAAGCTCAGCACACCAGAGCAGCTCTACATCTGCAGGGTCAACACTCACAGCAGGGAGCGGGCTGTAGTTGGATTTGTATAAGTGTGTGTGTTTGTGTGTGTAGCTATCTTGCTTTTGAGTGCGTATTGAATTTGCCTGTATGAGCAGAATTATAAAGCCTAGTGAATCGGTGTGCGCTCATGATTGAGTGTATCTGAGCCTTGCAGTAAACTCAAAATTGAGCACAGATGCGTGTGGTGTGTGGGAGAATGTGTGTGTGTGCTGAACTTGCCACCAGCCAGCGTTTTAGTGTGTGTGTGTGTGTGTGTGTGTGTGTGTGTGTGTGTGTGTGTGTGTGTGTGTGTGTGTGTGTGTGTGTGTGTGTGTGTGTGTGTCTGATTTAGATCATGACTGAATTAACCTCCTAGGGGGACGATTGTTTTTGGGGAGAGCCTCGGTGCATTTCAGTTTCATTACTTTCCCACACAGCTGGAAAACAAGCTTCACTTTAAAGCTGAAATTATGTAGGCTGACAAGTTAAATGGAATTTTTTTTGATAGTTGCACAATTAATTCTGTTATTTGATTAACCAGAAAATGCCTCTAATATCAGCTCAAATGTTCCAGTACTCTCTAAGGTTTACTATTAGTTTAAAAAAGTCAACAATTTACAGTTTTTGAGTGGTTGCTCAGTCAATTTAATGTTTACTTTTTGGCTTCAATGAATAATTGTTTAATATTTTCCAACATCATATGCAAAAATAATAAATAAATTGATTTTAAAAAAATGGTAAATTTCATATATCTTCCAATAGTAGCCCCAGCGTTTGTTCAAAAAATTATCTGGCCGGCCCGGCGTTTAGAAGAGACCAGCGGTTGTTGGAGACCGGCTTTTATTCCCTTCTCAGAATTGTCGCAGAAGTGAGAGGGAAAGAGGATCCAGGCGCGTTTTTCAGAGGTGAAAAGACAGTGCGTTTAATTACAGTGCTCCAAAATGTATTCCAACAGTTAACAAATAATGCAGTTTCCAATTGTGCTCCTCCTTTGCTCCCGAGTGTTTCCTTGTCTGTGGTAGTCCAGTGCACACAGTGCTCCCCGAAACTTCTCTCCACCCGACTCTCCTCAAGAGGAAGTAAAAGACCAGAAAATCACAGTTAGCAGGTTCGCTAGCCGACAGATCCAGTTCAGTGTAATAATCTCACTTCGATGGTCGCTGCATCCAGCTTAAATACTGCTGGTCGTAGATGACGGCTGATTGGAAACAGCTGGCTGAGTGATGAGACGCGGAAGAGGGTTTCGGGGTTTTTTTGAGCGACGTTCCAGTCACACTCCATACCAGTTGGTGGCGGTAATGCACCATTCAGTTGTTTGCCAACCACCAATAAAATTTTAAAAGAAGAAGAAGAAGACAGCGCAGAGGGACTTCCGGGTTGAAGGTTGCCCGGCTAAGTATCTCGGGGTCTTGTTCACGAGTGATGGGAGAAGGGAGCGGGAGATCGACAGACGGATCGGTGCTGCGGCTGCAGTAATGCGGACGCTGCATCGGTCTGTTGTGGTG
>VURO01022281.1:15505-30786 GCA_015108175.1 Pelvicachromis taeniatus
CCGTTTTCCCAAAAAAAAAAAAAACAACCCCCCCCCCCCCCCCCCCTTCACACACACACACCCCAATAAACTACCAAGGTGAAAATCATGAAACTTGGAGGAATGGTGGGCAAAGGAAGAACCCATTAAATTTTGGAGCAGATTTGAATCGCTTCCTTTAAACTTGTGAAATGGAGCGCTGACCTTGGCTGAGGATGCACTGTCTGAGTGCCCCTTCAAGTTTAAGGTGCCTTGGGTAGCATTTGAAAAATCAATAAATAATTCCCTTTCATGGCTCTCATGTTTAAATATTATAATAAACAAACAAGACTACAGCTGAGATGTCTAGGAGTTACAGCGGGCATGCAGGATGCTGTTTGCACTGCTCGCCTCCAGAGGTTGGATTTTATGAGAAATTTGATGAACTGCTCTACAGTATGTCAAAAAAGAAGAAAAAAGAGAGCGAGCGAGAGCCACTCTTGTGCCAGAATAAACACAGCACATTCTTCAAAACTTCCCTGCAATAAAACTTGAAGTGAGTCAATAAGCTGCAGACACACATCCAGCATGTTTACCCAGCTCCAAGCCCGATATACACAAAGAGGCACCAAAACAGAGGGGGCACATTCATCACTGATTTTTTTTTAAAGTAATGATGATGATTTTAAATTATATTATTATATTATATTGTCTGTTTTCCCCCATGATTCCTAACCTTTTCTATTTTTTTTCTCTGTAGGAAATGTAAGTAAATATTAACCAACCAGATTCTGGCATAAAACAAAAGAAAATGAGGCCCTACACCGCTTACCTGAACTCCATTGTAATTCTCTATGTACCATGTGAAGGCACACGGTTATATTGGCCAGCAATCGTCATGACCTTTTAGAAAAACAAGCTGGAAATATAGTGTATCATTCTCCATAATTTACTATCATTAACATTTAGTTTGGTGGGAGAGAAACGGCCTAATCACTTATGCAGAATTATGCAATCACAGCTGACGAGAAGCCACAAATTTCCAGACACACTCGTGGGTCTCTGCGGGAGCAGCAGCCACGAGAAAAGGCTGCTCTTTGATTAGTTTCTGGATTACATAAACTAGTTAAATTAGTTAAACTAAAACCACTTAAACCAACAATCTTCAACTCAGACTTCGTGCAGTAAAACTTGACTGAAGTCTAATCTGGTGTCATTTGCTACTACTTACTATAATTTCTGATGAATTGCGGGATTCGTGGAGCAGATGTACACGCACCTGCTCAGGTGAGACACATGTTGTCTTACCTGTACCACTCCAGCCCTCTGTCATAGTTCCTGTCGAAGAAGTGTGTTTCGGTTCCCGCCGCGCGCACATCCGGATGTATTCTTATGAACTCCAGGACGGCTCTCGTGCCTCCCTTTTTCACACCGACTATGATGGCATTTGGTAACTTTTTATTGCCGAACTTTAAATTGCTCATAGGCGGGCTGGGCGTGCCGTTCCCGGTGGTTTGATGAGCAAAATTAGGTCCTTGGTCAGCATTTAGCCGAGATACCTCAACGCCGCTCAATCTCGCGTCCGACGGTAAAAGGCAGGAGAGGGATTTCTGAAGGCGCCTTTTGGCTCCATCTGCTCGCTGACAGCTGGGCGTCAGATCACCTGACGTTTGCATGATGGCACCGTCAGGGAATAGAGCGCAGTAGAATAAATATGAAAGGAAAAGGGATAACAAGCAGATGGACGTTCCTCTGAGCCGGTGTGAGAAGGGGAGAAGTCGACCGAAGAGGAGCACGCATGCCATCTCTCCATGAGTATGAACAGTGCATGATTTTTTTAATTGATTTTTGCGTTCTGTCCTTTTCTGATTGTCTTAGTGGCTCCACGGGCTTTAAAGAAGAAAATCAGCAGACTTCAAGCTTGTTACCACAGTCCATCTGAATCCCATCGCTTCAGCTCCTTACCTGAAAAGGTATCCTTCTCTGCGAAGCCATCCTATTTTAAAACTCCTGGACGCTTCCGTGGCCATCACGCATGGATGCAAAAGCTGTGCGCGCTCTCTGGCAACTTGAGCGGACTGTCAGCTCCAAACCGGCTGAGCGACAGAAAAATATTTCCACACTGTGACGTCACAGTGTCTTTGCATTAAAAAAAAGGAGAAAAAAGATTAAAAAGTCATCTGTTGCCAGTTGCTCATCTGACTTTACCTTATATCTATCTGTATACTATATACTATATATATACTATACTAACATCTAAGCTTCGAGACGACTCTTTGTTCATTTGAAGGTAAATATACAGAATATGTGTAGGTATTAATATTTGAAGCATTTTATTAACGTAAAGTGAAACATTTGTGTTAATAAAAGTCATAGTATTAGAGCTGATTTACACCAACACACCAGAAAACACGAGGGTAAAAAATATCTTTAAATATCTATAATTTAACACTTCAAGACCCAGCAAGCTTTGCTCTTGCTGTTGGACCAATCACAGCACTGGTTCAATCTCTTCTGACGAGGTTTAAAGACACTGAACAGTTTTTTAATTTTTGTTTTTCAGTCAGCAGAGATTCATTCGACTTTTCAGCGAACATTTACATGCAAGTTGGACAAAATCAACTCTCTAAATGTCCCAGTGTGAGAATTTGACACTCAATTACTGGGAAAATTAATCACTAACAATCACTTTCATTTTTAAGTTTTAAAAAAGTACTGTGATGAGAACATTTTATTATTTTCTGAAATGTTTTTGAAATTTCTTATTCATTAATCAAAATTAACTTCATAATCACGACATGAGTTGTGTACACAACATTTAACTTTAATTACAATGAAATGTATATTTCTATTTGAATAAGATTTCATAGCTGCATTAGCAAACACATCATCCTCAGACAAAACCACACCTGCTGCTGACAGAAATGAACGTCTACGCAAGTGTGCCTGATTATCACTGCTGTCAACTAACACTGGTGACTCAAACAGGTCATTTTCCACCAGAAAACGTTATTTTGTGACTGATTGTTGATTATAACTTTAGTAATATACAAAACAAATGGCCACGTATTTGGAGTTATGGCTGGTTAAAATTGCGAGAAACCTCGCTGGGGCACAATTCCCACTTTCTTCTTGTCAAATACCAGCAGGTCTTATATATCCTGTCTGACATTTTAATTAAATAAAGTAATGTGCAACATAAAAACAAATGACCAAATAAAACAACTGATGTCTTATAACTATTCTGATCTTCATTAGTTTGATAAAGCACGATCCAACTTGTCACGCCATCTAAACTTTCATGTTGTGTACTGCATTCCCAATTAAGCGTTTCCTTAAATTAGCACATACCAGCTGTAGGGCTGGGCAGATTGTTCCAAATATTGATAGTATTGATACCAATGCTGATATTCGTATTGGCTTGATACTATGCGAGTGGATTGATACTTTGTATCTATCCTCTAAGTTAAGTATGTAACCTTTTTGTGTTGACTATTTTATTTATTTATTTTTATTTATTTATATTATATTATATTTTTTAACTAACAGACAGACAGACAGACAGACAGACAGACAGACAGACAGACAGACAGACAGACAGACAGACAAAAAAACCTCAGTTTCATAATACATGAAAAGATGAAACGGTGTTTTATATTGTGTTAACTAATTATTGTGGAACGTAAAAATCATAGTCATTTAGTGCTTTTTGATGATTTATATCATAAATCATGACACCCTGCTCTCCCATAAGCTGCCTTTATAGGTTAAAAGTATCAGTATTGATATTGGTATCGGCGATACTGTCCCTGTATTTACTTGGTATGATATTGATACCAATATTTGGAGTATCACACGTCACTAACTGGCTGCCACACATGCTGTAAGACTGGACTTTCTGTGGTCTCAGTGTCTCTTTGACCTGTTTAGTTGTCCACTTTCCTCTTTGTTTTGTTTTCCAGCTTCAGTACCAGTAGTCTTGTTCCTGATCTTGTTAGACCTCCCCTCTCCTTGTAGCAGAAGGAGGCATGAAAGCATCGCTGTGTGGTCATACACTTCCTGATGACAAAAACAAATGCAGACAAGCTTGCAGTGGAAAGAGAGGAGGATGAAAGCTCCCCGGACTGCAGAGACGCATGGGGAGGAGTTGAGGTGTCACAGTGGTGCTCCTGCGGGTGTCTGCGCCCAATCTGAGAAGCCTCTGATTAAAGAATGATTTATAGGGGCTGGTTGGAGAGACCCGCTCAGCAATCCGTCTAGTGAATGAGATTTTTCCTCAGGAAGAGGGCGGGTAAATCAAACCTCGGGGTGAGAAGCCTGCTATGCTCAGCGATGGGGCGCAGTGATTAAATGTTATAATCACCTCTGCCGCGTGCACAGCTTGACTTTTTAGTGGAACAATCAAAAATATTGTTGACAAAAATCAGTTTAACCTCAATTTCATTTACTGAACATACGGTTTATCTTGTTCGAGCTCATGACAGCGAAGGACACAACCTTTTTTTGACTGATATAAACTATGACAGAAGTGCAATGTGGAACAATCTAGTCAGTGCCATTTATTTAGGAAAAAAAAAAAGATATGCGAGACCACCTGGGCTTTCCAGCAGCAAATTTAAAAGTGAGACATTCCCCTCCTTAGCCATTCAGTTTAACTAAGACTCATATTTAGATTTCAGATTCCAGAGAGAGCGGTGGGGGTGTCAAACTTGACAGCATGAGTCATGATCTAAGTTTAGGAAATGAATGATGTGTCTGTAAATGCACAACATATTTCTTAAAGTGTTTGATTGTCTTTGGGAGCTCACTGAATACTGGTGGCAATGACCACTCACTCCATCAGCGGCACGGCTCATTTGTCAGAGTCATGCGAAGCCTGGAGGGAGGGTTCATCGGCTTGTCCTGACTCCTATCAGACACTGGGGGAAGATACAGATGAGCCAGACAACTTTACCTTACAGATGGGTGAAAAATCACTCCCACAGTTTCCGTTCACACCCTCTTTGTGGAAAAAAAAAAAGTGCACACACAAAACTGTTTTGTTAAGTGACAAACATGTAGTCACACAGTGTTGCTTGTATATCAGGAGGCCAATTAACAACATTTTTATCTTCTTTTTTTTTTAAATATATGGCTTGAAAGGAATGATTTATTCTTGACTTCAGATGTGCAAATTTCCATTTTGTACACAGCTCAAGCACTGAGTTGCATCATGCACTGCAACTGGTCGGGTGTATTTTTGTGTCTTCAAATTCCCTGTTTTTTCAATATGCCCTTTTTAAGGGTTAAAAAGGGCATCCATTTTTTTTTCCAGCTGTCAAATATATATGGATTACTACATAACATTTCTACATAACATCTATTTACTTTCACAGCAATGTTACAACACTGACACCTGCCGACCAGACTTTGGCATTACAGACAAAGTGCGCCATAACAGATCTCAAGTGAAAGCGAAAGCAAGTCCTCGGCGTCAGGTTGCTGTACCAGAGGCTGGCAGGGAACGGAAAAACAACAACTCGACATGAGTAAAAGTAAGTTTAACTGCTTATTCTGTTACTGGTTTAAACATAAATATGAACTATACTCAGGAATAAGTTACTACCACCAAAGAGTTTGAATAAATTGTTTTATAGAATATATGTGAGAAAGTGAAACTACAATACTGTGCAAAAATCTTGGGCCTCCCCATTTCTTTACATTTTGTTCCAAAAAGCTGGAATTTCATTTAGTTTCTTTTTTAAAAAGCGGGTTTAAGCCACAATTCTCCAGGTTTTCTGTAGTTTGGACATTTTCCTGCTTTTCACTAATTCTCAGTCCAGTCTTTGGAGCTCACCATTTGAAAAGCTTTGCTTATCCCACCTAACACTGACCTATTAGCATAGCATTAACAAGGCACCTATCTCAAGAAATGTACTGGTGTTGTACTGGTGTTCCCATTTTGTTAATTTAATTCTTGAAAAATGCCAAAGATAACAGAGCTTAAACAGCATAAAATGGCATTTTTGCACCAAAAAAAGTGATTACCCAAAAACTTGTTATATGTTGTCACATGCCGTACAGTGTGTCCTTAAGGTAATGAGGAAACTGGACAAATGGAGGACAAAAAATAAGTGGAAGGCCTAAAAACCTATATAAAAACCTAAATACAACAGAAAGATGTGAAAATCATGTTTTTTAAACAGGAAAAAAAATCCAGCCAGGACCTGACACATGACCTGAGAGATCCATCTGGCTCTTCTGTTCCTTCTACTTTTAGCTATCAAGAAGTAATTCTTAAGGAAGGGAAACAGAGAAAAGGCTGAGGTATGCTAAATTACTGAAGAACAGAACTGAAAATCAGCTGCATGAGGTCTAATGGAGTGATGACTCCAAATTTGAAACTTTTGGTTCAAATCGCCATCAGGGTGCAAGGAGGTGGTCAGAAAGTAAAACAGTGAGTTGTACCCATCTATCTGTAAAACACGCATCAGTCATGGATTATTGAAGCAGTATGGGATCATCTTTGCAAAGAAAAGAACAAAAGGCAGAAACATCCAAAGAAGAGCTTTGAATGTCCTTCAAGAAGCCTGGAGAACTGTTTAACTAGTCTAAGTACTGTAGCTGAACAAATGACAAGAAAGCTAACTAAGAGAGTTCAGACTTTGTTGAAGAATTACGGTGGTTATACCAAATATTGACTTTCAAGCTTGTTAGAATTGTATTTATGACCTGTATTTCCATTTTTGCTTGCCTATGTTACAACAAATTCTTCCACCTATTTAATGTTTTCTTTGCTTTTATATAATTTCATCTTGAAAAGTGAAAAGTCATACAAAAATCAAATTATAAGTATAAGAGTTGTGTGTATTTTAGGCTCCTGGATCTCTGGGATCCTAGACTAGAACAATAGGACTGTGAATAATCTGAACTCTGCTATTTATTGTTTCTTCCAATAGAAAAAGTAAAAATTTATTCACATGTTGATGGACAGACGATGGACTCTGATAAGCAATTTCTCAAAAAACTCTTCAAACGAGGAGCAAAGAAGGCAGAGTCACTTGAGAAAAGTGAGGCTGTTATTGTCTTCTGTCCAATTGTCAGTCGTTTTGAGACGGACATTAATTCAGCTTTATCAAAAATACCAGGTAAACACATGACAAGCTATGATACCTTATTTTTTGTTTTGGTGTTTTTTCTGCACGCTATCACTCATGTTGTCTGTCTGTCTGTCTGTCTCAAAGAAGCTAGAAAGGTGATCGTGGTGGCCTTGCATCACACCTATAACCCAAACTACACTGTGCCAAATAACAGAAAGACGGACGACAAACTTGTTGTTAACTGTCTGTTTTATGAGAAGAAAGGACTTCTGTCATGTCCTTGCAACAAAAAGGCAAGGAAGATGGTCTGCGAAGAGGTAATTACACAAGTCACGTTGTTTTTTTCAAGCAAAATCGCTGGATACACAGATACAAATAAACATGGATTTATCTTGATTTGCATGTGAAGATCTGTTCTCGTTTCACGATTCACAAAGAATGAATCGAACAACATTTCTGATCGCTGCAAAGCTGTTCAATGCGAAGCTGTTGTGAGAAAACCCACTTTGAACAAGTGATCTTTGCAATAAACATCAACAATAATACAGAGCAGAATATACTGGCATCTTCACTCTGACTCGGTGCGCTAGGTGGTCAGTATGTTTGTTCATGCCCACAGGCAGGAGTGGAAACAGCAGTTTCCTCCAGATATTTTCTGTAATATGAGCCTAATAATCAAATCTTGCATATTAGCAAGATTACAGCCTGTTTGGAATATTTGAACAGTGAAGTCGGATCAAAGTTCTGATATTCCAAATTACACACATCCAGTGGGAACACTCACTAATATCAGCGGTAGTAGTTGCAGTTTACTTTACCGTATACTAACTGCATTCAGTGTGATCTGGGTAGAAAAACAACAAGTAAGTCTAAATCATTTAATTATATATACATATTGCTTATTTATTTTTTTCAGCTGAAGCTCCCAGGAAAACTGTGGAAAAGGGGACTGAAACGAGATCGTCAAGAAAAGACTAAAGAAAAAGAAAAAAAAGAAAAGACAAAAAAGAAAACAAGCAAAAGGAATCTACATAAAAATAAATAATTGCTTAGACAATTCCTCTACAACTGACTTTTGCAAAATGCTTACTCAGCTTCGGTCAGATTGTACTATATTATTAATGAGTTTGCATGAATTAAATTGCTCATTATTTATACTTTTTCCTTTCCATTGTGGCTGATAATTTAGCTTATTGGTTGCTCTGTTACTGAACAAGACAACATGACTCACAACATGTTCTGCTCATTCAAATGTACAGCAAGGTGACATCACATGTAGGCCTACCGTGGCTCAATAAAAGAGTTTTCTGATCTGGGCTCTTTTTTTTTTAAAGGCTCCTAGAATTAAACTGATTCTGTTATCATCCATCAGACGTCCTCATTCACAGTACACAAGGCTAACGTCAGCATGCTAGCATATCCAAAAAGGTTATGTTAAAGTGCTTGATGGACGTTTAGTCGAAATCATTTTATTCATATATTAGCTGATGAAATATGCTAAACTCAATGTGAACACTATCCAGTCAAGAAGTGTTGAGATATGTAAACCTAGTGGCGAGATAACAATAAGGAGGAAACAGAAGAGAATACGATTTTACCCTCTTGGAACCATTAATATTTAATACAATGACTGATTTGAACTGTATTTTCAATAACTTCACGATTTAAGGTTGGACTTGACGTGACCTTTGTAATGTTGGTTATGAATTTACTGGAATTCTTTGTCATTTTAATTATTTATCCACAAAATTACAAAAATTGTCCAGTGTTTGTATTTATATAGTAATATAGTTTATTTAGTCATATGTTTCTTTACTCGTTTTGTTTACAGTAGTGTTGGGAAAGAAATATTGTCTAGCACTTTTTGCACAGAAATCACACTGAGACACTGAACAGGACAATCACCTGCTGGCTGTGAATGCAGCAGACTAGCACCAATTCCTACATCGCCTCAAAGTCCAGGGAGCTGACTGGAAAAGACAGACATATACTTTGTCATGTGTGCTGTGTAGTATCTGGAAAAGTCCAGGTTCCATTGCATGTGTAGATGTCCGCTTGTCTGGCTTAGGTTTCTGCAGCAGTGACTTTGCAGCCTTTGACTTCTCCTCCGCTCTTCCCTTTGTCTGAGGAAGCTTTAATGATAAAGATGTGTAGCGGAATAAGAATGACTTGCTGAAGTGTGCAACATTTGCCGAGGTACCGGCTTGGCACACGCTGGACACTGATATCCCCTGGGACATCTTGTAAATCATATGCTGATCTGTTAGATGGTCTGGCTTTGTGTGTTGCTGACTTTGTTGATTCACAGAGGCCTCGCATAGTAATAATCTGCTCGCGGAAGGTTAAAGCTCGGTATTCTCTCATGTATTGAGCCAGATTTTTGGCAGGGTCTGTGGTTTATGTCATGATCTTTCTTGGCAATTTCATTCAGTCATTTTGAATTTTTAGCATTTTACAGTCACTCTGCCAAATTTTCTTGACACAGCTCTTGAGACTTGCCTCAGGATTTTCTGTGCTATGTTTCCTGCAATATATACTATCTATAACTGTATCAAACCTCTGAGTGCGTAGACACATCTCTCAATGTGTGAAATGTTATGTCACATGAAATGGCAGGGACTCAAACTGAAAGCAAACAGCACTTAATGGGGACAAACCAACGAAGCTGAACTTGTTTTTTCGTGATAATTTTGAAAGAATTTAGAGCTGTATGCTTAAAAGTTGTGAGAGCGCACTGGTCAGGGATAGGACTGTTTTTTCAAACTTTGTGTGTTTCAACCACTCTAGCTCCACCTATAGGTAGAAATCGGCCATGCATGCAACATCTGATTACGTGCATGCATTTGGCAAGACAGGTATGACTGGACCCTCCAAGCAGACTTCACGCCAGCCTATTATGACACTTTCTCCCATATTTTGACACCTTTTGCAGTTTCCATTTTTTCCAAAAGGAAAAGGGGAAGGGACCTTAAACCTTTTACTGTATGTGCTTATGGTCAGGTTGAAGGTCATGCATGGAATAAAGATATTTTTTAACTATGCAAATAAATAAAATTTAGTACAAAAATGTTGCTGGTAAACTCCTTAAAGGAAATAACTCATAACTCACAATGAATGGTAATTGCACTACACTCTGTTGCTCACAAGATGGCAGTTGAAGACGATGTTTCCTCTGAGTGGAGCTCAGCGGTTGTTTAGGAGGCCAATATAAATAGAAGAAAACTCTTAAACTTGATGGCATAAATGTGGAATTTTAGCAGTAAAGATATAAAAGGGGAAAGAAATTGAGAAAATGCAAGTGGTTTACAAAGTCAATAAACATAAAGTTATCTTAAGTAGATTACAAAATATATTCACGGTTTGAAAATTACTTGAAACTGGTTGAGTAAAACAAATATTTGGGCCTAAACATTGAGTCAGTATCCACCTCGATGTTACCACTTCACCATCTTACACCCAAATTCACAAAACGATGACTGAAAAACAAACAGACAAGTTTAACTTTCTTCTTTCAGTTAATCTTCTCGCCCTCGGTGAAACAGTGGATTACTTCCTCCTTGGATTAGCGCGCACACTGCAGGCCCGCATCTGCATACGAACGTGGCAGCACGCCAGCGCACATCCAAGTCCTCCAAATCATATGCACAAACACACTGTGTACAAACCAAAACTGAGTTCTCACAGACAGGAAGTGATGTCACTTCTTGTCTCCAAGGAGATGGAGGCAGTTGCTAAGATACTGTGACACCAGGATTTTTCTCTGTGTTTTCTCTCCCTTTCCAGCACACACACACACACACACACACGTACACGTGCACGCACAGGGATGTCACCACGAATAAGTTGAAACTCTCTCGTATCGCTCTTATTCTCTTGCACCAGATGACAATGAGCGCCAACTCAACTTTTTTTTCCTTTCTTTCGGTAACACCTCTAAAAATAACTGAAATATAAGTTGGTTCAAAATTTCACTTGAATGCCGTTGAGGCTAGTAAACAAGATCACCCGTGTGCTCTGACTGAACCAAACGTCAGAGGTGCTGCTCTGACAATTAGTGACATTTTTAATCTTCGCTTTGAACTACGTGCAATTGCTCAGTCACCCACTTCCAGAGTGGTGAGGCCTGTCGCTCCTAAAACGATACAAGTGACTGATGTGTATCAGCACCCCTCCAACGCTTCCACACAGTGTGAGCTGCACCTCTCTAGTGCTATCAGCATGCCACATATGTCTTGGCAGTAGCATGTTGCTGCCAAATCCTCTTCGCCCTCCCTTTCTCCTCCCCTGTGGCTCCTAACACAGCATTAAGAGTTTATGGGGTTTGGGTTGTATTGGAAATGCCATGTGCCCGTCTTCTGGATAGCAGGATTAGCTTTCTCCGCTGTATTTTGCGTCCGAGAGCCTTCCTGCACTGATGACACAAGCAATACAGCAATGAGTGTTTGTTCATTTACTGTGCACAAATGCATGTCCTTCTCCCTCCCTCCACTCCACCGCTCCTACACACACGCTCAAGGGTGCCTGCGCACACACAAGCGTACTATACATGCATAAGGGGAATATCAGATTCAATGTGCAATGACACAGTGAGGACATAGAGTAGAAAGTGGGGGGAAGGAAGGAGAGCAAAGGCACAGGGTGGGTTTGGCAGGGGCGGCATGGAATCATTTTAAATGGTGCGGGGGATGGAAGGCAAAAAAGATGTATGGAGAGAGGAGACGAGAGTGTCGGAAAAGCAGTGAAAGGCGACCAGAGCTGGATGAGAGACGGAATATGGGCTAAGATTTTAACATGAATGAGAGGGAATGAGGGAAGAGGAAGAAAGAGGGAAAGGAGGAATATCCTCTGCACCACTGTGTGACTGGAAATTTAATAGAGGGAGAGAGATAGAGTGAGAAAGAGAGGGAAGGAGAGAGAGGTAGATGGGTGGGAGAGAGAGAGAGAGAGCCAGAGGAGGGGGAGGGTAGAGGAAGAGAGAGGCAAAAGGCACAGAGACCTCATTGCTGTGCAGCTTTCAGTAAAAGCTAGTGGTCGTGAACAATGCTCACTACGGCATTCACCGTGAGGGAGGGCAGGAGCAAGGGAGAGGGTGAGGGAGGGAAGGAAGGAGCGACAGAGAGAGATGGAGGGAAAGAGAGAGTGCATATATCTCGGGGGTCTTTCTGAAGCATCGCTGGCCTTTTCTGTCCTTTGACCTTTAGTGTGAGCTGGGACAGAGCAAAGATGTACCGAGATTTATTTTTACCCACAAAGTAGTCTTTGGTTGTTGTAAAGCTGCAAACGGGGCTTCTCTTCTCCTGCACTTCTGACACATGTGGACACATACGTGACAAAGATCAATAGGGGAAAGTGACTTATGAGCAAGCATCTCTTTAACTGGTCACTTACTTGGTCATACTATTCTCAATTCACTCATAACGATGAATTAAAAAACCTTCTTAAAAAAAATATTTCACGTCTACATTTGCAAGGCTCAGAAGTATAGTTTAATTCACTGTCAGGGTCTTCACAGGCCTGCAGTGTATGTGTTCTACATGTTTGGGTGCTGACAGGAAGTAATGGTGCTGGTGGCTTCCTTATTTACAGCTTAAATCTAACAAGTCCAACAGAGAAGCTTTTCAACAGGGTGGGAAGGCTTGGAGTAAACACTCATATGCACAGTCTGCAGAAAGCAGGCCTCATTGATTTGCTAGATATAATCTTACAAAAACAAATGCCCTTGCTAGCTATGGGAACATTACAGTGTCTACAAAACTCTTTCTGTGTATCAGAAAGGTTTATTTCTGTTAATATTTGGTGGCTTTTAAAAGAAATTGCCCATCAAATAATAATCAAAAAATAATAATCAAAAATGCTCAAGATCTCAGTTGATAAGAGAGAAACGCACTGACTCAGGTTATCCTCCTGATCATACAGTGCTGCTGAGTCATATTAATAAATATGTGACTACACGGCTACTCATAACAAGCCCAGAGCTTAAGTTTCACCGGGGGATGTGAGACACTAAACACGCGGAAAGCAAACACGTGAAATATCTCTCATTTTAGAAGCTGGCTCTGAACGTTCACTTTAATACACCCAAAGAAACGCAGCCACATCCACGGGTCGGTGCTCCTTCGTCTCTTCTCCTAATGCTGTCTTAGTCGGATTCAGACGGAAACATACGGAATGTGCGTAAAGAGCCGCTTATGCTGGACGCAAACTGCTCTGCCCAGCGGGCGCCGTCGCGTTTGCTACCTGCGTTCCTCTCCAAGGATGATAAGGCGCATCGATGCACTCGTCCCCGACCTCGTTCCTCTGTGCCATAATTATAACACCGTTTTTTTCCTCGGCGATCCCGAAAACAATCTCTGTTTTTTTCCGCGCGCACGCGTGTGTGTGGATTGTGTTCATCTTTAACCTGCCATCACTGTAGCCCCCCGCGTTGCGTTGGCGCTGCGGATCTAGCCTACAAGAACAAGAGCCAGCTCACAGCCGTGGAAACAAGCGAATCAATTTAGGGAAGAGGAGGAAAAAAAGAGGAGAGACTGATAGCGAGGTTGGAAAACTGACGATCGGAGAAGGGGAGAGAAAACATCGACCTCACGCCGCAGACGCCGAAACATTAAGGTAGGCTATTTTGGCTGTACAGGTAGAAGGGAGTGAAATGGCTGGCGTAATTATTACATTTGTTACCTAATCGAGAGTGAGATGAGATGCCAAAGCGGGGGACAAAAAAAAATAAAATAAAAAAATTGAGTGTGGCAAAAAGCTGAGATGCATAACGATTCAAGCAAATAATTAACATGAGCACACAGTCCACGTCGATGCCAGCGGAATAAATCTGTGCTAGTTCTGTAGAACGAATGCATTAAAAGGAATCGCTTCCACGCGCAAACCTAATCATTGCACATCTACACAGGTGCTATTTCCCAGTCAGCAATGAAGCTAAAGGTTATTTTGCGTGCAGTCGTGTTGTTATTCCGCCGAAGAGAGGATGGATGCAAGCCATTTTGTAATGCAGCATGTGCAGAATTAGGCCTATTCAGAATTTCAATTGCGTTCCCGAGAAGGTGCGCCGTAGTGAGCGCAGCTGCATAGATGAATAAGGCCATTCTGTTCAATTGTAGGAGATTTTATGCTACAGGCTATATGATGAGGAGAGATTGCAGATCACAGGTTGCGACTGCAGGGTAGAAAAAATGGGCAAGTTATGGGTTTTTGAGTTGTGATGAAAAAAAAAACAAAAAAAAAAGGGGGGGGGGGGAGACAACAACTTGCAATTGTTAAAAGTCTGAAGACATTTGCCACGAGCTTTTCATTTTCTCTCTCTCTCTCTAACAGTGGTTGATGTATCCATACTGGGGAAATGCGTCCCATCCATCCTACCCCAATTCCCACGTCCTGAATCAATCTGGTGTTGTCATAGTTACAGTAGATGATCTTGGCCCTTCTGCACCTGTGTCGCTTTGTGTTCCTCTAGAGCATCTGTAAATACATGAGGTCTAATTGGTGCTTGTATTTAAGAAAACAACCCACAGCCTCTGTGTTTACTGAAAACAACAGCGCCACAAATTTTTTTCTTAATTTTTCTGTTTTTTGGCCTCTTCATAAACCTTAGTGCCAGTTGTGGAGTGGAGGACATTGATACAATCAGGCACTCGCGATGATGTGATTGGTTTGTAGCAGTTGGTCAGCAGCTTTCAGCTAATTTGTCTTTTCACGAGTGAGCGATCTCTCAGGCCTGATCGAATAATCAATATCTACATCGTTGCAATCTGCTCTTGACACGAACACAAAGGGCTAAGAAAAAAAAAACACACAAAAACTGAGAAAGAGATTCGTTTAAGTGAAATTGGTTTGAAGAATTTAATGTGGCCAATGTTTCAGCTTTGTCAAGAATCCCTAGAAAACACATTTTGCACAAAGATCAGGAAGAAGGCCAACTGCGACAGGATCAGATGGGCCAAGATTCTAGAAATAAAGACCATTGTTGTGTTTCTAGCTCTTGAGCTCTCCTCTTGTCGAGAACTTAAAGATGGCAGGTGAAGTCAACAGGCATGCTTGCAGGTTCAAGGTCTCTCCCACAATACAGCTCTTTACAATACAGTGTGGTGCTCTCCACTGACTGGTTGCACCACCTCATTTAGTGACATTTCCCACGTAATGCAACGAACAAATGAAGCTCAAGTGCTTAACTGTACTTAAGGGAAAAATGCTGCATTAAACAACTTATTGATTACAAGGGCCAGCGGGTTTTTATTC
>VURO01022281.1:30806-51970 GCA_015108175.1 Pelvicachromis taeniatus
AAGACTATGCGTGGGGCCAAGAAAACTTCACCATTAGCTTACATTTCTTTCTAGACTTCAAGTGTCATGAAAGTGGCTGGAGGAATTTGGAAATACTTTCCAACCAGCTGTGTTTACATCATGTTTTGAACACCGCTCAATTTGAAAGGAAAAAAAAAGGGAGGTAAGAAAGGCATAGCACCACCATCACTGTGTGTTTTTAATGAAGTAGCAGCATATGAAACACTGGTACTTCTTTGGCCGGCTGAATATTAATGATGTTTTGCTTTGATGCTTTCATGAATCATTGCAACTATCAGACCTCTCCTCTGAATCAGATACAATTCTGATGTCTAAGAGAGCCAGTCAAATTATTGAAATGCATAATTAGCTGTGAGATGGGGATGAGTGGGAGACTCTTCAAGGAAGGACAGCAGTGTAAAGAGCACCATAATGATGACTGGTGCAAAGGAGCTGCTTACTGTAATATTTAGGTTTATTTGTATTCACACGTCTACATTTATTAGCTTATCTGGGATGGACGTATGTGCTGTCATTCCTTTGTGTCAGTTACAGTTACGATGGTTGTAGATCTGGTTTTGGGCATGTGTCGAAGAGAGAGAAAGAGACAGGGCGAGAGAGTCAGTGGGATGTGCAAAGCATCTGAAAAAGGTCTATTTTTAGCATGCATTCCCTTACAAGCTTTCTTATTAGCTGCTTTAACTTCTTCGAAGTATGTTTTAGATGAAAACCAATGTTGACCTGTTCCTCAGACCTCGACGAGTAAGATTTGTTGCAGATTTGTTTCTGAAGGCCAAAGTTCAACCTTGTTCTTTCTCCTATAAACAGAATTGCAAAATTCAGCTTTGGCTTTTCTTACAGAATACGTTATAATGGCAAGTGCTGCAAGCATACACTGTAAGCTTTGAGTTAAATGCATTGTGATTTAGACTGCAAACGTGCTGTTTATCCATTTTGGACACAAAATGTTGATCAAGCTCAGCTAAACACAGTAATGTGGAATAGGGCACTGGACAGTAAAAACACAAGATGGTGAGTGAGCAGGTTGCCACAGCAACAGTGTTTCTAGGCGCATGCATCGTCGCTGCATAGGAGAGGAGATGCTAAGGACTGCCATGGAGCTGTTTCATAAAAAAAGAAAGAAAAAACAGTTTATTATAGTAATAAAAGATTCTTTTATTTTTAAAAATGCATCCAAGAGTTACATGCCTTATCGATAGAGGTGACATTGTGTTTATATTAGTGTCAGGAAACAAGGATCTTTTTTCATTTGTTCTCAGACATGACAGACTTGTGACTGCCAGAGTCATAGTGATGAGAATTATGTGCTTGAGAAAACAATGAGCACTTTCTCTTTCTAATCATTATAAGGGGAACAGCCCAAGCATTTCTAAATTTAGTGAGTCTGCTGATGCTTGCAGCCATTTCTGTTTCAAGATGTGTGTGTGTGTGTGTGTGTGACACTCGATTAACCAAAAAAAGACTTTTGAAAAAACACAATGCACATTCAGGAATTCCAAAAACCCCCCCAGAAAAGCTTATTTAGCAATTTCCCCCCCTCTTTCTGTATAATCCAGTTGTCATATTCATGTCGGGTTCATCGGTTTTACTTGTTGGGGGATTCTTGTCCGATTTAGCGTGGCATATTGGGCACCGCATGTGCATTGCAGTAAAATGTCAAGAGTCAATAATCATTCCTTCATGTCTTAATTGCTAAACTACTGCATGCAGGCATCATTTGTTACCTCATTTGTAATGCTGTGCTGCTGCTTCATGATGGATTGCATGAATTTCTGCATTAACCTTAGGGCCACATGGACTTGTAACTGCATACAACCACTTTGCATTCTTTGGGAATATGAGAGTCTACCTCTGTCAGTGCGTATTTGGCTTGAAGAATGCCAGTATCATAAAGTGGATGACGAGACCTTCATCCTAATGGATCTGCTGCAGCACTTGTGACCCAACTTGCAGTTTTAGAATTTTGTGGCCATTTCAGACCATGACCCCGATGTTAGGTTTAATCCTATGAAGAAAATGGCAGCTAACTCAGTGGTTGATAGACACGTCTTTAAAATAGAAAGTCGTACCATTATTCCAGAGAAGATATGGTGATATTTAGAGATTTTGAGTTCAGTTCTGCAAATGCTTGCATGTGTGTCCTAAACTTGTAAAGTAAATCTTTCTGCACTGTGCACTCACTTGACCTCCTTTCTCTCTCTTCTTTTGTCTCTTCCCTTACAGTGAGAACCAACAGCCTCCACGGTGACAACACTTTCACAAGAAAATCCTCCCCTAAATTTGATTTCTCTTCTAATAATTGTCATGGGAAGAAAAATACAGTTCTCTAAAATGAAAAATTGAGAAAGCCCAAGTGTTTGATTGTTTGATTACCAAGGAAGTATGAGCAAAAGCAAAATAAGAATCTATTATTGATAAAGTCTTTAATATAGCATTGCACTTTTTCCTCAGTTTTTAAGTGGCTGCTTGAAGGAGCAAAAGAGAATCAGACCTTTAAATATGAACATCAAAATAAGCACTTAAAGTCGCTTGATTGGAGGTGACCTATCAACTTCTTAGCAATAGGGGTAGGTCATGACTCAGTTGCCATGCGTGTTGTCATGGTGACCAGCCCAGGTACCCCTTTCCCCCTCCTCTGGTTGGTCCAACTTTTGTTGTGGTTTCACAACCATGGACCTCAGCTGACAGAGGCAGCACCCCCATGCCCGCCCCCCTGTACCTGCTCCAATCAGGCGAGCCGTGTCATCTGTACAAGGAAGAGTTTAGATCAAATCCCTGACAGTATTTCAGAGAACACAAGATACCTCAATCTACAAGAGAACTCAATTCAGGTAATTTTGGTTTAATCCACAAATGGAAAACATATTAAGACTTTAAAGAGATATACCTTGAGGGTATTAAGTTTAATTTTGCTACAATATGCCTCCCTTTTTTTGTTTCCACACTAGGTGATCAAGTCTGACACATTTAAGCATCTGCGACACTTGGAAATCCTCCAGCTCTCAAAGAACCACATCCGACAGATTGAGGTGGGAGCTTTTAATGGTCTTCCTAACCTCAATACACTGGAGCTTTTTGACAACCGTCTTACAGTGGTGCCATCTCAAGCTTTTGAGTATCTAAGCAAGCTAAGGGAACTATGGCTAAGAAACAACCCAATCGAGACGCTGCCGGCGTTTGCCTTTCATCGTGTTCCCTCTTTACGGCGTCTTGACCTAGGGGAACTCAGGAAGCTGGATTTCATCTCAGAGGCTGCCTTTGAAGGTCTGATAAACTTGCGCTTCTTGAATCTTGGCATGTGTGGCTTGAAGGACATACCTAATCTCACCCCATTAGTGCGACTAGAGGAGTTGGAGCTATCAGGGAACCAGCTTGGGATAGTCCGGCCTGGATCCTTCCAGGG
Organism: Pelvicachromis taeniatus; assembly: GCA_015108175.1. Classification (NCBI taxonomy): domain Eukaryota; kingdom Metazoa; phylum Chordata; class Actinopteri; order Cichliformes; family Cichlidae; genus Pelvicachromis; species Pelvicachromis taeniatus. The sequence continues at coordinate 34,231 of VURO01022281.1, forward strand.
TCTAGTTTCACTTCGCAAGCTGTGGCTAATGCACTCCAGAGTGTCAGTCATTGAACGTAATGCCTTTGATGACCTCAAAAACCTGGAGGAGCTGAACCTCTCTCACAATTCCCTGCATTCCCTGCCTCACGACCTCTTCACCCCTCTGCACCAGTTGGAGAGGGTACATCTAAACCATAACCCTTGGGTTTGTAACTGTGACGTTCTCTGGCTCAGCTGGTGGCTGAAAGAAACAGTTCCCAGCAACACCACTTGTTGTGCTCGCTGCCACGCGCCCCCAGGTCTAAAGGGCAAGTACATTGGAGAACTAGACCAGAGCCACTTTACCTGCTATGCCCCAGTGATTGTTGAGCCACCCACTGACCTCAATGTCACTGAAGGCATGGCTGCTGAGCTGAAATGTCGTACTGGAACATCAATGACCTCTGTGAACTGGTTCACTCCAAATGGCACTCTGATGACTCACGGATCATACCGAGTTAGGATCTCAGTGCTCCATGACGGAACACTGAACTTCACAAATGTGACCATGCAAGACACAGGACAGTACACTTGCATGGTAACCAACTCTGCTGGAAATACCACTGCATCCGCCGTTCTCAATGTATCTGCTTCAGACCCCAGCAACACCTACAGCTATTTCACCACCGTCACTGTGGAAACACTAGAGTCAAGAACAGATGAGGAGGACTCTGCAAGACAGTTTATTAACGAGACCTTCATAGATTTTCCTAATCCTACTGTCCACCAACCTGGTGTTACTATAACGCCTTCTCTCTCTTCTCTCTCCTCACTGTCCCCGCGAGTCAATAGAGCTCCTGAAAATACAGTGACTGTGCCCATAGATGTAACTAACATTCCAGGCCTGGATGATGTAATGAAAACAACTAAGATCATCATTGGTTGCTTTGTGGCCATTACTTTCATGGCAGCGGTAATGTTGGTGGTCTTCTATAAACTCCGTAAGCAACACCAGCTACACAAGCACCACGGCCCAGCCAGAGCCATTGAAATTGTGAATGTAGAAGATGAGATTGGAGCCGGAGCAGGAAGTGGCATCTCAGGTGGTTCGACAATGAATTCTGGAACAGGTGGCGAAGGAACCCTACGGCTACATCATCCAGAAATAGTCAACCTTCCCAACATTGGTCGTACCGATACGCTCAACCATTACTACAAGACACATCATTTCAACAACAATGTGATGGGTCTTAGTATTGGCACTGATGGGATGGTGCCAGGAGGGATCCTGAGTAACAAGAGCCAGCAAGGTCAAGATATCCCTATTTCCTGTACCTCAGTCCCGATCTCCACATCTAACTTGCTCACCTCATCAGGCAATGGCACCAACACCATCCCCAGTTCGATGTCTCCACCACTGCCTATGTCTCTGCCCATGCCTACCATGGGCTTACATGGATCAATCAAGGGTTTCATGGGGCAAAGCCAGAATCCACAAATGGAACCTCTTCTTTTCAAGGGGAGTTCGAAGGAAAACGTACAAGAGACTCAAATCTAACAGCAAAAGTGAGAGTATCGAGTGAGAGTGAGTGAGAGTTGACGACAAAGAGGGGATTGATCTTGGGTTTATGTGCAGGATGATTAGACACTAGAGTGCACTGACATTACACTAGGAAAGAGGATAGACTGAAACGGCAATACACAAACACATAGACTTATCTGTGACAGTGTACTGAGCCAAGGATTACCACAATGGCCCACTTGTGTTTGTAGTGACGACCATGGCCATGGAGATCAAGGAATGGACATTGCTACAATGTAAATCTGTGCCAAAGCAAATGTTTTTTGCAGTTTCTACAAGCTGTGTTCTCATAGGAAAAAAAAACTAGCCTTTCAGAGTAATCAGTCCCCAAACCGTTGTTGGCCAGCAGAGTTGAAAGACACGCACAGCACTTGCCACACTGAAGACCAGAGATATTGCAGAATAAAATCCAAGAGACATTTTTCTTCCTCAAAAAAAAAAACAAAACATGAGCCACATTCTCTCTCAAGTGACTCAAAAGACTCCCTCAAGGTGAAAATGATGTAGGCATAAATAGATGGACAAAAGGGTACAGTGCAAACTACTGTGAAAAATCCACAAATTATATAAATATATTTTCATCTAAATATGTATCATTGCAGACTCTGATGCAGACATATTTTGGGGTGGATGTATAAGCTGGTATAGTTTGTTTCTTTGTGAATAATCAGGGGCGGCGATAGGTGAGGTTTGTTATGATATGTTTTAAGTTTGGCTACTTCTCAGAAACATAAGGGCTCAATTGCAACACTCATTGTGAATCTTTGAATTGGCTTTGTGGCATAAAGTCCATTTAGGTTGTATTACAGTAAATGCAGATCTCTGTTTGACAAACTTTTGTCTGTTGTTTCAGTAATAATCATTACAAACTTTTGTGTTCTGAAAGTGTATTATGTATTTTGTAAAAGCCAGCTTCTTGGTATTTGAATTGACAATTCTGATACTTAAATGCCAGCATCAATTAATGGTAAAAACAAACACAAACAGGTAATCCAATGCAACGACCTGTAAGGGTAAATTAAAGTGTTGACAATGTGTTATTTGAATCAGATCAGTAGCCAGATATTTGCTTTTAGACTGGAATTTGATATGATCTCCTTGCTCATGGTTACCATAATCATGCCATGAAATGCTGTCATAAGGATGAGTCGACATTTATCTGCAGCAGCTTTCAAGAAGGGAGTGAACATCCATCTTAAGAAGATTGGAATGAAAGGAAATGTACAGTATATTAATAATAATAATGTCTGGTTGTATGACAATTGTAAGATCCACATTTTTAAAGTGTAACTTTCATATGTTAAATGCCATTTACGCTTCTTGCGTTTCAACTATGTATTTCTTTATTTTTGTTAGTTTGATATAATGTGTACAGTTGTCTAGCCATGTATCATTACGTGTGAAATAAATCAATCATATATTGGGTTGTATCGGGTCAATGGCAACCACATAGGTAAAGAGTGAGACATTGTGCAGTTCTCTGTGCTAAAACCTGGATTGAATGTATGGTTAGTGGTTTAGCCATTAGTCACCCTGGTAATGACACGTACTGTCTGTCCTGTTAACACGGTCAGGCAGCGACTTGCCCGTGGATGGGCTACACTTCTGGTTTTGGAAGATGAATGTTTTCATGATCTTATCCTTTAATGAAGGCGGTTTTGTCAAAAATTAGTCTTCTCCCATGGTGATTCTTCTGCTCTCATGCTGACAAAGTTTGAAATGTGAACAGACAATTAAGGAAAAGTAATGTTTGTTGCAATTGAGCACAAACTGGACAAGTAACCAGTTATTCCAGAGACAATGGAAAATCAGTGTTGACTGTAATGAAGGTCTAATTTTGCTGGGATGTATGTGTGTGTGTGTGTGTGTCCCTCAAAGCTATACATTGAATATGAGGTATTTTCTATTTAAAGGAAGGATTTTGTCATTAGCAATGAGCCCATGTGTATTGGAAGAAGGCATAAAATGAAGTATTGATAGCAGCAGTGATGATAATAAGAATGATGCTACTAGACAAAATCCAGATTCTGCCCTTACATTGTTATATCTGTGAAAGGAACATCTTCTAATGCTAGCAAGCTAAGCCATTTTCAAGTATGCCTTGAACATGTGTATTGATTTATTTTTTTTGTAACTTGAGTTGTCTAAACTGCAGCCATTTCTCTATTATTTCTCAACTTTATGTTATTATTTCTGGTCATAAATATAATTTGAAAACCCATAGTCAATCTAAATCTGCAACCTGTCCAACAGATTTAGAGGGCAGGATTTAACTGTATCCCCACAGAGACACAAAAAGAATATAAATTAATTCTAAAGACGTAACATATGGCTGTCCCCTTGATGTGCTACATTTGGTGCTCCGTCGTCAGATTTCAAAGAGCATACTAGATACCTCCTTGTGTGCTGTGTATGAGGGTGCATTTCTCCACGTTAACCGTGGAACAAATCTTTTACCTGAACATTACTGTAGCAGTGTTTAATTATGATGATGATGACTCACCTAATCAGCATGGAAATGTTCCTTTCAAATCTCTGAGCATCCGTAAAACACGACGTGCAAGGTTATCGTCGTTGTTATTAACGTTTGAAGGAAACGCAGATGGCTTTTGTTGCATCTTAGTATTGTGGCTGCCATTGTACTCTGTACTCGATGCTACTGCAAAGGAAGCTCATTCTCGTAATGTTCAGAAATATATGACCCCTTTTAATGAAGTTGACAAGCTTGAGACTGTACATACCGATCATCTATACCTAATTGTATTATTGAGTTTGGCTACAGATGGAGTTCTGACATATTTGTTTCCTCTGCATCACCCGTTGCTTACAATGGATGCTTCTGTCCAGGTGACATTTCTTGGTTTGTTGGAGGCAAAACTCTTTAATGAAATGGATTATGGTATCTGAGACACCAAATTGCGAGACAAGAAAATGGACTGACCTTTTGGTTCTTTAAAGGTAAGCTGTTCTGTTTGATAAAACAATATAAAAAAAAACATAGTCTGCTTTAAAAGATTTGAAAGAGAAATGTGCAAAACAATAGAAATTTTAGATTACTTTACACACAAAAAAAACTATATAAAAATGTCATGTGTTTTCTTTTTCTTTTGTTTTTTATTTCCAGTTGTTGGTTGTATCTTAGTATGTGGTATTATCAGTTTGGGCTTTTATGGATTGTCATTAAATGTCATTTTTTCCCCCCTCAGAATTTCATCCAGGTACACAGTGTGACAGAAGAGTGTATTTTCTTGAATTATAGCAAAATCAACACGTGCAATATTTACACTTCAGTGACTGTCATGCAGTGACTGAGAGGTATATTATTCCATTGTTTACTATTTGTGTGATTTCAGTTTTCTGCTTCCTGTAAGGACATAGTCTGTTATTAGAAACATACCACTTTCCTTCTTTGTTGTGAGTTCATCCTACAGAACGCAACCACAACTATTCTAAATATGAAATGCATTAACAAGTCTAAAATCACAAATGACCTTTCAAATAAGTTATTACGTAACATTTTATAATATAAAATGAAAAAAAAAGTCAAGTATAATTGTGTTTAAACTTTATCTTGTTAACTACAAACTTGTGTTTTTTCAGAGGTTAATCAGGAAAGAGGGAATGCTTTCAAAGTAAGGTTTTGGATCAACTTTATGGCTTGCTCCAGTCATTTGAAATTTGGTGACAGTGAACCCATTTTAATGTTTAAAAAAACAGTTTGAGATGATTTGAGCTTTTGATATGGCGGGCTATCCTGCTGGAAGCAGCCGTTATAAGCTGGGTAAACTGTGTTTATAATATTATGGACATGCTCAGCAGGAATACTCAGGTATGCTGTGGTTTTTAAACAATGCTTAGTTGTACTGAGGCGTGACAAGGAATATCCCCCACACCATTATACCACCATAAACTATGTTGTTTATGCTAAATTCACACCCTATCATATTGAATCTTGCAGCAGAATTTGACACTCATCTGACCAGGCAATGATTTTCCAATTTTCTATTCTCCAATTATGGTGAGCCTGTGTGAACTGTAGCCTCAGTTTTAAGTTTCTACTGCTTAAACCTATTTCACTGCGTCATGCACTCAGAGGCACTCTTCTGCATACCTTGGTTGTAATCGGTGGCTATTTAAGTGACTGTAGCCTTACTGTCAGCTGGAAGCAGTCTGGGCATTCTCCTCTGACCTCTGGTATTTCAGTCCTGAGAACTAACTGAACCACTTTCTCTTTTTTCTGACCATTGTCTGTAAACCAGAGATGCTTATGTTAGAACATCTCAGGAAATACTCAAATACTAAGACCAGTCCACGTGGCACCACCAACCAAAAGGACATTCAAGGTTACTTTTCTCTCCTGTTTTGATGTTTGCTTTTAAATTTCAACAGGTTGACTTGACCATCTCTACATGCTTAGATGATTTGAGTTGCTGCCATGTGATTTGCTGATACTTGTGTTAAACAGGTGTATCTAATAATCTGGCCAGATTATTAGTGAATGAGTAAATATAACAAACTGGTCACACACAAACAAATCTATCTATCTATCTATCTATCTATCTATCTATCTATCTATCTATCTATCTATCTATCTATCTATCTATCTATCTATCTATCTATCTATCTATCTAATGAAAAATGTGTTTTATATTGCCAGGGATAGGCTCATAAATACTTTGGAATAACAATATTTTAATGATCTGTTATTCTTTCTTGATTGACACTTTAAAAACAGATTTCTTTTAATAATCTTTTTTGTTTTTGGAAATGAACTTTCTAGCAACATTTCAATTACAGAAAGACATTTAACACAACATGCTCCACAACATCACCAGCAGCCTAGAGTAGGCCTACATCAAAGTACAACTGACACACACTTCATAACACCTGGATTTGCTTTAACTGAGCTATACAGAAAAAAGAAAATATACAAAGGTCGTACCACTAACTCCATAATTAAGGTGTACTAATTGAATAAGAGGTGTTGGTGTGCCAATCACATTCTAACAAATTCAACAAAATAAACAATAAATCCTGGACTCACTATAGCGTAGAAACCACGTTACTAAATCAACTCGTCCTTCATGTTATATTAGGGTAATTATAAATTACCCACTCTGCCAATTGTTTATTACAAACAGGCTAAAAAGGAAAATCAAACAAGCAAATAACTTCTTTCTGGTGATTAGACATTTTCCATGCAAGGCAACTGTGAAACAACTCAGTGGCTATGACATCAACATGAACAGATCTATGCACCTGACACTGCGGCTTCTTCTTCTTCTGCATCATTATCACTACTTCTTTTCCTGAAAGGGTTGATTGTGTGTTATAAAGTGTTCTTAAGCTAAGTGAAATGAGGTGAGGGGAAACTGCATATGCAATCACAGTCTTGTCTGCAAGATGTATTATAAGTTCAAGCCGCATTATAAAACAAGTTCAAAGGAATAAGCATTGCAATAAGTGTTGCATCAGCCACGAGCCATAACCATGAATCTGAATGTGTTTAGATAAAATGTTTGGACCTTACATCAGGGAGATTGTATCTGAAATATCTTTGGGGGCACTATGTAAAGTAATTTTCTTGAATGTAATTGTCCTTGGCTTGTACTCCGGTCTCCAGAGACCTCAGTCCCCATGGGATGTCTTACACATAATGTTAAAGGCTTGCACTAAAATAGCAATAGACGACACAGCTTCAGTATAATATGGTTAGGCTCTATTGAAGTATTTGTGAAACCAGCAACGACATCAAAAGAAATGTTCTGTAACACCATGAGAACACCATGAGATGACACATCTTGAAGCGTATCATAATTATCTGTTCTGTAGCGTTTTTCCTGTTTGTCAGCTTGTATTAATAGCGAGCAAACATATGGTACGGAGAATGTGCAAGACTTGACTTGAATTTGTCCTTTTTCTGCCATGTTTGAAAAGAGCAATACTCACATGGAGCGAGGGGGGTGTGAGAGCGAGAAAAGAGTGTGCATGCTGCAGAAAAGAATGCATTAATATGTGCCGAAGATGAAAGAGAAATGCTCAAAAGCGAATACATTTTTAGCATTCTGTGATCTTGGCGTGCATATAATGTAATGCAGGAGGGGTACATTTAAATTGGCAAAGGTGGTGTTTAAAAATACCAGTTTCATCGCTTGCAGCAAGAAACAACCACAGTCCACGGGAGGTTTATATATCAACAAAAATCTCCACTTGTAATTTTAAACTGTGCTTTCTATTAAAAGGCAAAGACGAAAACCTGATTTTTGTTTGCAAAATTCTCCCTGTGCAATCAAATCTCCATTGCACAGTTGTAGAGCAGTCATTTCCTATAAATCCACTGTGCCTGCACTATCCTCTCCTCTTCCCTTCGATGTCTTCTCCTTTCAAATTCAATAACCTCCCAGCTGTGTGTTTCTCCAGGGATTCCCCCAGCTCCCCTGGCCCACAGACAGACTGCAGAATCTGTGGGGAACCTGACACAACATAAACTCCACTGTGAAGCAGAGGTGTCAGAGTCTGTGGGCTGCACCGAGGAGTTGTGGAAATGCAAAGGCCTTTTTATTTCTTCACACTTTAAAGGTTGAAGTGAAAAATATGTACGGAAAACACGAGAGTATAGTGTTCGATATGAATGTGTGAAAAAGTACAACCTATGACCTATTTATTCATTGTAATGTGAAGATTCACTAACTACTGTCAGGCTCAACTATGGCTAAGGAAGCGTGAGAAAAGCAGTATGGAATTATATGAGAAAAATGTGACATTGACCCACTTGGGTATAGTTTGTGCAAGACGGGTAAAAGGAAACCAGTGGGCCTTTGATTTAAAGTCTGCTCTTTGTTTAAAGATTCATTATTTTGACTGTTATATGAAACTATGTGCTTACTACTGATGTACTTTGAGGGCTTTCTTATACTGTACTGAACATACAGTGCTTTGCTTTTATTTTGGTCTATATTTAGACCCCGTCAGCATTATTAATAGGCATGGAGCAGATCTTTTTTGTTTGGTAATACAGTTTCGTTTTTCACCCCAAAGAACTCAATTATTAATTCAGGCATAGAAGCTAAACAAACATACCATAGGGAAACTCTTTTTGCTACACATGTATACCCATCTTGTGTAACTTGCAAGCACTCAGGAGTCCTTGTAACCCCAGACAGTTCTTTTGCTCTACTGGGGATAAAACACTCAACCTGACCAACAAGACTTGTCACCCGGAAAAAAAAGCTGTTTATCTTTCTCTCCACTGAAGATTGCCAAATGGGTTTGGAAATAGTGCCGCTCTTGTATGTGTGTCGGGAATTAGGCTGATGGCGACTTGTGTCTGGTTTGCATGTGTAAATCATTTTTATTAATGCACAAATACTTTCATTGAAACTAGTATTATTTACCACTGTTTTATACATAAAAAATGTATATCGGGTAGGGCTGTTTAAAATGTACAAATGATATAAAGGCGATGTTGAAAGCACTAATTTTCTGTATTAGGGTAGAGACAAAAATATCTCTTGGTAATGAATCCAAACGACAATCTAAAATAGCGTCTTTGAAAAAACACAAAACAGGCTTTGTCATATGCTTTATAATCATGTTATGTGCTACCACAATATAACACAAAAAGACCTCACCAGTGTTTGTTACACTGTAGGGAAGGTGGGTGAGGAAGTTTCAAGTAATTACTTTCCTATTAATATTCTCTTTCCAGCATACAACGTAAACTGACACGTCCTATGTATTTACTGGAAGAAGATATGTAGTAAATTGTTCCCCAGTGCATTCACTCCCACATACTAACACATTTTTCAGGCACTGGAGCTAATGTTGTTATTAGATTATTACACTTACTTGAATATTGATTTGCCATAACTGCAGGTACGGGCAATGCCTATACTTTGCCTTGTTAATGTTGTGGCACTTTATGCATTTAATAGCACTATGAATTATGTAGAGACTTTTAGCCTACTTTGATGCTGTAGGGGTATTCAGATATTCAGCTCTAGCACTCAAGCCACTGAAGGAGCAAAATATGAAGCTACAGCTAGCAAGCAGATAGCTTAGCACAACAAATTGACATGAGGCAGGGAAAACTATTTTAAATCGGCTGTCCAAAGGTAAAATCTGCTCAGCTGCTACTGCAGTGCTCATGAATTGCGTGAATACTTTCTAAATCTTAGAATTCATGCTTGAATTTGTTTTTTTCTACCAAATTGGAAAAATTACACATTGTAGCAGTGGTTAGCTCTAGACAGCTTGCTTACTTAGCAAGAGTAGGAAATAGCTCCCCTGATACCTGATCTACACTCATTTATCATTTTTTTAAATTAATTTGTTTATACAAAATTATACATATTTTTATGTACAATTATTATACACTATTATGCACTTAAAAAGCATTCAGTGTTTGTGACAAATGGTGTATACAGTTACCTTAAATTGTTTCCCTGTTTGAAGTTCCAGTTTAAAGCTAAACTTGTAACTACATCCTTGTATCCTAGTTTTATTTTTAGCATAAAAATACGTTATATTATCTAATAGTTATAGACTAATTATTATGTTGAACAGGACTGTGACAACCCAGGTGACAATGGACATGTCTGGACAGGTTGTCATCGCTGAGATAACACCTTGGATGGAAAACCTTGCTTACACTAATACTATACTGCCGATTTAGCAACACTGAATCACCTACAACATGTAACTTTGGAGTTATAAAGGAAGACACAGCATCTAAGCAAGCAGAGGGAGAAAATGCAAACACTAGACAGAAAGCCCGACTGACAAGCACAGTCAAAACAGATCCATCTTAATGTTAAGCGACAAAGTGGCCTGCGTATTTCATCTCCCAAACAGTGGAAGAATTTCTACTAGATGCCCCAAAATACAACAGTGTAGCAGCACACATGTGACCAAGTGATAAAAAGTCTGCTTATCCATAGCCATTCCAGCAAAGTGATTACACACGTGTGTGTTAAGCTTGCAAAAGAACAACAAACAACATAGTTTTTTCAGATTTGTGCTCAAGAATTACTTCACATGGTAGGTAGCTGCTTGAAGAACAAGTAGGTTATGAAGCTTTGTCAAGCTTAAAGTCAGAGTTCTCTGTGTTTTGAAAGCGGCTCTTTTGTCCTAGATAATAATAAATTATATTGAAGACAACCTCAGTTTATATTGTGAGTTTCTGATCGAAGGATAACCTTTTCACAGATTCTTTTGTTTAAAGAATGTATTCAATTGCATTGCCACCAGAATGTGCATGTATCAATTTTGTGTTTCATAAAATGTCTAAATGTTTTTTTATACTTGATTTGAATCTGCTTCTTAGTCTGTTTTAAACTGCTGGAAGCTGCTAGGAAACAGGACACACGTTAAAATCCATTCAGTCAAATTAAAATTAATTTCACTTTGATCTGCTAACAAACTAAAGTGATTTCCATGTCGTCTTTATTAGGCTGCAGGACAGTAACCTTTAATAATTAAACAGTGTAAAGTTTCAGAACTCTGATTTGCAGCGGTCACCTTGGAAATAAACAGCAGCACTGAACACGCACTCTGTGATAAAATAATTAACTTAAAATGTTTATTTTACCACTCTGTGTACTAAATCCGCATATTCTAATTTTCTGCACAACTGATCTCCTGTCTTTTTTGTAAGAGTGTCACATTTTTATAGTTATTTTTGTATGTGCTTTATAGTTTTTAATCAACATATTATCAGAATTAGGTGGCACTCATAGGGATCATTTTGTGTGGATGAAGAGTCATGTGACGTGTAAAATGCCCTGTTTTATGTGAGGCCTGAAGCAGAAAGCCTGAACTAAGAGAGACCTGAGGCCAGTTGTGTTGAACATAGTATACCCCTCATGATAAATCTTTGTATTTAATAAACAGACAGTTTGCGCTTTTGACTTGACAAGGATTCTCTGTGGAAACTGGGTGACCATATCCAAGAGGAAAACTGTTGCTCACAAGTCATCAAAAGGATTTACCCCCCCCGAAAATCAAAACAAAACAAAACTTGAGCTATGATAATTATGTTAACCATGGAAGTGGGGGCATTTACATAGATAACACATTTGACAGTGGCATGGTGCTGGTGCAGAGCCTGTTCTAGTTTGGTGCATTTCTCGCAGTAGTCAGTAGTGCCAACTTTGGGCCAGACAATTTTGAGGATCCCTCTTGATGGGCTAGCTTTTGTTTAGTCAACATGAATGGAAAACACTTTAAACTGGTCATCAAACCCCATTTTGTCAGAAAAGGGGGGTATGATTTGAAGTTTGATCACACAAATAGTAAAATTAAAACAATAATTTAATAGCAGAACATTTCTCCATAGACTTGGGCAAAATTATACAGATATAAACAGATGCTTACATGTTTACCAAAAATAAAATATGGTGCTCTCACAAACTGACATTTGTGAGAGTTAATGGGTGGTGAATATAAATAATGAATAGAATACATTATTTATATATTAATATATAATATAAATATTAATTTCATTGTAAATTAAAACTGACCAGCGGTTTGTTGGGTTTTTGTGTGCACTGTGTATTCACTATCAAAATGTGTTTCTATCTGATATTAACAGTGTGTCTAAGCACTGCACACTTGATATATATTCAGAGGAAAAGGTGTGTATGTATGAAAAGAATTTCTAAGAAAAGGTGGATTGTCTTTGGTCATCAAGCTTTTTATTTGTATCAAAAACATGGGATTTTTCTTGGTATTTAAAAAGATGACTAATGGAGATTAGAATAAACTCTCCAGATTTTGAGATGCCCTCCCACCCATTTTGCTTATTCTCTGTTTTTCTGAAAGATGGACGTTTTTGTCCTGAGGGGGATAAGAATATTGACAACAAGAGTTACTGACTGAGTAGACAGCCAGGTTGTTGACATGCAGCAGAGTACTCCAGGTACCTAACAGCCTAAGCAGTCATACATGTTTGTGGGTTACATGATACATATTTGATATGATATATTTGTTTCACTCAGGGCTGATCTACTGAGCTTTGCACAAGCAGTCAAAAGTTTATAGAGGAAAGGGAAGGATGTGGGCGCTTGTTTGCAGGCCACATGAGCTTTGCTGCTTGCTTCACATCTTTACATATTGGGAAATTGATGCAACACTGCTTTGTTCTGTTGGCTTACGATATATATGAAGAGATAATGAGATTGTGTTCTGTTCTGATTGAGGGGGATGATGACATCGATACGAAATAGCTCTGGTCTTCCCATGGCTTCTGTGCGTGATCTACACAGATACATCTTTGTCTAATGGGTCGTTTGACCTGCACTAGTTTACACCGATTGAATCACGGTGAAATAAGCACGTAGCAGTTTGGATCCACATTGCCAGCTAGATACACCAGGTAGGAATCTGCTCTGTTTCTTTTTATTTCTTAACAAAATGCCTGAGAAATGATTGAAACTAGAGGCGAGTTCTACAGAAAAAGAAAAAAAGAAGCAAATGGCCAAGTATATAAGTATACTGTTGTGCAAGACATCAGTGATCATAAGAAACATACAGATGCAAATGAGAGTGTGGCATGTGAGTCTGTACCCAGCATGATGAGAGGGGAATTCACCATCACTTGGCTGGCTGCTCGCCTACTGCTGCTGCTACTACCATTAGCATTAGCATTGTTCACACATCCCCTCATCTTAGGCCGCTTCCACACCCCTCCTTCTCATCCTCTCCACCCCAACTCCTCACCGTGTCTCCACCCCCCACCACCCACCCCCCCGTCTCTGCCTGCCTGCGTCCTCTCTTTCCTGTTCTCGCTGCAGTGTTGCTATAGCAACGGAGAAATGTGGGAATACCTCCGTCCTTCAGAGAGGGGGATGGAGGAGCGGTAGGGGGGAGATAGAGGCAGAGAGGAAGAGGGAGAGGATGGGAGAGAGACGGAGAGTTAAGGGGCAGACAGAAGAAGAGACAAGAGCAGAGGAGTGGAGGGAAGACTGTTAATTAAAAGACAGACAGCGAGGGGCTGCGACTCACTGAATGGACACCATCGCCTGTCACTGAGACTCCTAACTCACTTAGTGACTCCAGCCGTTTGTCCATCTCCTCTGCCCCCCGCCACCCCCACCACCCCCTCACACACACACACAGAGACACACACGCACACTACCACCACCCTACCATTGATATTCAGTCTCTGCGATGAAGAAGACGCCACTGTTATCAGCCTGCAGAGGGGTGTGGGTGTCTGTGTGGGTGGGGGTGGGTTAGACTCAGATGGCATAGTGTCGCACAGCCATGGCGTAGCTTCACGCTGAGCCTTACGCACGCCATTTGTTTGACGATCCATGTGTTCTGGATGTCTCCATTTGTAGTGAGGCTGCAGTTTCCATGACAACGCCCAGACTAAAATAGCACCCCCTTCCCCCCCACCCCCACCACCAGCTCTTCTCTCATACACTCATAACTGTTCATTCCTGATCTTGAGGCTCGTTCTAGATGTCCCATACTGCTCGTCTCCATTCATCATATGGACTGAAGCACTAATACCGCCAACACCATCATCAGCTCCACACACACAAGTGCACACACACACACACACACGCATGCATACACGCCGCTCATCACATCTCCTCCCACCTCTTATCTCCCATTTTCAGTCTCTCGGTCGCCCTGCAACAGATTCTGTCAACACGCATCAACCTCTGCGTTGCCATGGTAACGGTCTTGAAAATCACTGCAATTATTTAAACAAAGACAAAAAAGGAAAGAAAAGGAGAAAAAAGAAAAAGAAAAACCACACTATAGCCACTTGGGGGAGAGGGAGGGAAACTGATCGAGTGAGAGATGTCTGCTTCTGTGTTGGTGCTTTATGTTTATGAGAGCAACAGAGGGAGAGAGTGTGTGCGTGTACATGCATGTTTTGTGACCCTTCAATGAACCAGTGTGTGAATTTTAGCATTTTTTCCAGCAAACATGCAAATGTGGCTATGTGACTTTACATTATATATGGGTTTCTTTTGGCTCCATATGGTAAAAAAGCTTTTTTTTTCCTCCACTAAAAACCTAAATGGATATGCAAATATATGTATATTTTACTGTGTGGATGAGTGCAGGTGGACTCACTGACCCGTTTGTAAAGGGGTATGGTTTTCAAAGCCAACCTGTTACCAAAGTCTGTATCGCACACATGTTGCCAGCACACGTCTGTGTGTGTCTGTGTTTGTGTACCAGTGAGAGGATTACTGTGGAGTGCTGTGCTGTGGAATTGAAGGGGTTAAACAGATGTACACACAGACCTCTGCACAGCATCAGAGTTTTAAATTAGTTCCGACATATGCTGAGCGTCAGTGCACATATATGTTTTAAAAGCAGACATTATAGTTGCTACAATGGACTTTATTACCAGTTCTTTAAGGTAAAGTTCTTTAATGGTCCCCATGCAGGACATTAAAAGGGACTAACAAGCAGGCAGTCAAATAAAATGTTCTTTAATGACTTATTGAAAAATACAGAACAAAAGGCTTTGCAGGAACATAGGCAGAAATCTCAAGTGTCTGGCAAGGTGAATAAAAATCCAGAAAGGGAACAAGGAAACCAGGAAAGCGAATAACCAGGAATAAACGGGGCGATCATGTAATGATATGGAAAAGATAGACAGAAAACACGCAGATTACACACTAGGGAGAATGTTAATAAGGCTCAGGTGAACTGAATCAGACGCTAAAGTGGGTGCGAAGAGAACAAAGGGAGGAAGCAATAGGACAGAAGCATGTGAAAGAATAACCTTCAAATTAAGAAAAAACAGAAAAGAATAAAGTCGCAGAGAAACAAGAAGACAAAGAGAGGCGAAACATGGAAAGCAGGAAAGGAAAAGGAATGTACTCGAAACATGAGGACAAAACCAATTACACTAAGGTTATAAGCTAAACTGTGACAACTAAAAATACTTTAAATCTAGTGTGTTTCTGCTAATACTGTGTAACACTGTAAAAATGACTATAACACAAAGGGATAATAATACCTGATTTTTTTGTCTTCTTGAAAAGAAATCCCAATCTGTATTGAACAGCATTGTAGTCTTTTTTATAAAGTACACATAATTAGAATTGCATGCAATTGAAGTGGCATTGTGGTAAAATCTACACGAGCCTTTAGAAAACACTTTAGTTAACTATACAAACAGAATGATTAAAATATAAACTATCACCAAACTAAAAGCAGAACTGGATACGTTTGATCTTCTTGTTGTTTTAACTAAGTACACGGGATTCTCGCTCAGTACACAAGCTGCCAGTTATGCTCTTTTTTTCTTTGCAGATCATTATCTATAAAACCTAATTTAGTATCTAAAACATTTATGTCACTCTGACACGCCACCTCAGTGAATACTTTAAATTGCTTGTTACAATAGATGCTATCTTACACTTATCAAACATGATGGCAACGCTGTACAGCTCTAAATCTTTACACTTACTAATCCCATTGTATCTCATGAAGCTACTTTGATACTAACAGATACTTACATGTGTGCCAAGTAAGGGAAAACACTCCAGGCCCTGTAATTTTAGGGCAAAACCAACACTGGATGACATAGCAAGTTATAATGAGTGTTTGTGGCCCTGGGCCAGTGCTTAAGTGAGGACATGTGTGTTTACACATGCAGGAGTACAATTTTAGAAGCCAGGTGGGAGCATCTACACTTTGTCATGGTGCTATTGTAAAGCATCTAAATGTGAGGGTGCTTTTAAAGTGAAATTATGCACACAGTCAAGGGCCACACATGTTTCCATAAGATCAAAAGCTGACACAACAATGCCTGCCGTGGCGGGCTGTCATGTCATGTGCGCGGAGGGGAATAGAAGGAGACAGTGACTTGGACTCCAGTCGACAATGGACATTGGGAGACTGGGACCAGCAATCCCAGAGGAGAGGTGGAGAGAAAGAGGGAGAGCGACACCCACGCAAGGCCAGGTAGGGAGGCTATAAAAGCACTGCCTAAATTCACTGAAATACACACTTAGTGTCAGCCTGGGTGTGAGTGAAGATTTGACACACCCCTACACACACACTCACATATCCCTCTCTCTCTCTATATATATATATGTCTGCGAGTCATTTGTACTACAACACCAAAATATGTGAAAAAGCACGCTGAGGTAAGTGTATATCTTCATTTATATTTAAAAAAGAATTTAGTTGCATGTATGCACACTCTGCATATTGCACTTTTAAGTTTAAATGAATGTTTGAATCACAACATAAAAATAATTTCTCTTAAATGGAAAAAAGAACACAATTATCAGTAAATCAGTGGCTCAACTTGCTAACAGATCATGCAAATTTACTGAAATTGACTTCAACTTTTAGGAACAAAGTGACCCAAATTGGGGGAAAAATTGGTTTCCATGATTATGTTACATGCTTAGTTGATTTTCCTTATCATAGTCAACATGTACTTTGAGTAAAAATATAACAACAATAATATAAACCATATGCTAAGATCATGATTGGTACACCCAACCCACATTTTCTCCTTTGCTGCACTATTTTTCTTTCCTTTGTTTCCTTATTTAATGTGAAATTGTGACGTAACGGTCTTTTATAGATTTAACGTTCTTGATACTTTTCCTCCTTCAGTGAAAGAATTTTGTAAAGCAGGTGACGCTCGACTACCTGAAAAGATGCAGAAGTTGCAGAAGAGTTTGGGCTGTTTGTTCCTTCTCTGCATCTGTTTGACTGAGTGCCGGGTGCTGAAGTTTGTTGTAGCTGTAAGTTCACTCATTTGTCCCCCCTCCACCGACCATCTGTGTCTAAAATGGTTAAGGATGAAATCTGAACATTTCAGTGCAATTTCATAGTCAGCTGTCAGTCAGTAGAGCAGTGTAATCGCACACAAGATGTTTGACAGCACTTCTTTGTTGAATCCTGTGATTATTATATAATCTGGGAGATACTTTGCTGTGCATGGTTACTGATTGCGTTGTAGTTTTCCTGCCCGATCAGTATTATTGTTTTTGCACTTTTTGTGTAACAAAGGATTACTTTGAGCCTAAACTCCAACAGTGTCTAGCATATCTCTCCCACACACTGCAGCTTTATACATAAACCTCTTTACATAACACCTTATTACCCAACTGGCTGATTTAAGAAAAAAAATCACACTATTCTTATGATTTGGCATTTCTTATTTTTTATTTTTCCTTATTCTTTTTTTTTTTTTTTTAAACC
>VURO01022281.1:54233-64924 GCA_015108175.1 Pelvicachromis taeniatus
CCAAAACAGAAGCACTCTTGGTATCACAAGAACATCCAACCTTATCAGCTTGATTTACGATGTGTAAAAACCTGATACAGAGTGACAGAGAGATATGGAAGAGGGAAGACTGATGTCAGAAGAGATCACAGTAAGACAGATCGTACTCCCACCCCACCCCCCTTTCCTTCTCATTCATTTGGCTCTTCTATGACTCTTTAGGTCAAGGGAGTACCTCAGCTGACTTGGGATGACTACTGCTCGCAAAAATGAAAAGGAAAAAATTTTAATGAGATTTCTAAATGTAGAAAAGAAACGTAAGCCTCATTTACCCCAGAACACAGCGCGTAGTCGGATCAGTGAAACCACTCCAGTACCAGCATACGAATGCTTTTTAATGCCATGTTCTCTCTGTGATTACAACAGATATATGTGCGGAGTACTGACTACGACCGCACTCTGATGAGTGCCCAGGCTTGCCTTGCTGGGATGTTCCC
This sequence comes from Pelvicachromis taeniatus, assembly GCA_015108175.1. Lineage (NCBI taxonomy): Eukaryota > Metazoa > Chordata > Actinopteri > Cichliformes > Cichlidae > Pelvicachromis > Pelvicachromis taeniatus. Next base: position 54,710 of record VURO01022281.1, read on the forward strand.
CCAAACCAGACCCATCATGCCCCAGTTACTGTGGCGGCCTATTCCAGTGCACACCATCCCCAGGGCCCTCGACAAGGTGGGCTGCTGAGCCACATAAATATTTTCTTTTCACAGCAGCAGCCGCGCAAAGCTGATTACAAAATTGTGTAAATTATTTTGGGCTTCTCTCTGTGGCTTCATGCGGCCATCTGTGTGCATCCCAGCTGTGATTCCCCACAGTGTTAAAATGCATACATTTATGCCCACAAGAAGTACCTGGAGTTAACGTTCATTATTTCCACCGATGTTTAACTGCTATTTTAAAGTTGCTGAGGTCTCCAGGTAAAGACTGTCCAAGGTTCAGCGCGATGATGACGGAGACCTTCGAGAGTCATCCCTACCAGAAGTTCCTTAAAGCTCACCAGGTAAGACAAAAGCCGCCTCCACACAGTCAGACAGTCCTCTAAATACACTGTGCTGTAGCTCATCCTCAGCATCTGTTCAGTGATGTGAATGCTCACAGCCTAGTTTGTGTTCAGCATTTCTTTTCCGTGAGTCATGTGCCTGCTACCCAGTGAAAACTTGTTTGTAACCCCCTTGTTTAATATCGTCAGGCTTACACAATCAAAATTGCTGCAAACAAAATCGTTTCCTTACCTCAGCCTCTCCTGGTCTGCTTATCCCGGCTCTAATTTGTAAATTAACTCACATGCAAAAATGCCTATTTCAGTAAATATATACTTCACAGTTGTTGATGTCAACGTAATCAGCACCTCTAGTAGACGTGTTTGTTATGCTGAAGACATCATGTCCTCTCAGTGATTTTCTCAGGCACGGTGACTCCAGTGCCTACAAAAAGCTGCACAGTGCAATTTCTCTCACATTCTCAGAGACACTAATTAACGGTTGGATTGAATTAGATTAAGAATTACAATGAAATGGTTTTAATTAAATGGAGTCCCACGTGCGGCCTATTAGGGTGATGTCTGAGATCAGGCCAGGGCATCCTGCATTGAATTTTAACACCCTCTGCTGGAGGCAGAGTACCTGCAAGGTATATACATGAACCAAACTGGTGTCATGTATTACCGTGTTATCTGACCAAAGGTTAAACTTAAAGCCATTGCCACATTAATAAACTACTAATGCTAATATATGCAATATTTGATTATAAACCCCTAAAATAGATATCTAATGAGATATCTAATGATTTATCCATAAATAAATGGAATATTACTCATAAAAATGGTAATTAAAGTGTTGCGTTCCCTTGAGACTTATTATTTAAAGAGTTTCAACTGATGTCCTCATTTTTTTCTTCCCTGTGCAGTACTTTGTGGAGGCTCTCTCCAACCACACCGGCTACCCCGTGTCCAAGCTGGTTGGCAAAAAAATATGGAGGGTCCACGACACTCTTAACTGTGAGGTATACTTTACAGCAAGCCCACAAACATTTCTGCTACCTGCATTATGTACATTACAAGCTGCTACAAAACCCAGATGCAGAGAAGTGACAGAGAAAAACAGAAAAAGGGACAATAATGTGCTTTCTTCAGCGTATCTCCAGAGAAATAGAGCGAGGGTAGGAGTGCGGGAAAATCACTTTATACATACAGTAAAAGACGAATGGGGCAACATATTGAAATGATAATTAAAGCATAATGAGATGGGTGGATTCTAGGCCAGGTTGAATATGTTCATTCACACTTGCAAAATGAGCATCTGTTATCTTCAGACTGGTGCTAAAAATAGACGGGATAATAGAAACAATGAAGTGCGGCCATTTAAACCTCATTTGTTGCCATTCACATGTTGTATAATGTGATTATTAGCGTGAGGCAGGGAATGATGAACATTCTTCTCTTCTGCAGAGGATTCATAACTTGACTCTACCACGCTGGGCCACCCAAGAGGTCTTGGACACCCTGAAGAGAATAGCTTCCTTTGAGGTCATGTACAGCATCCTCAGTCACAAGCGAAAAGAGAAAGCCAGGCTCTCGGGAGGTGGGAATTCACATTAGAGGCAATTAATTTAGAGCACTCAAGAGGAAAAAAAATGCTCTGTTTATCTCATGTGACTGCTGGCCGAAGCTTTGTTTATTAGCACATATGAGCTAATGGGACAAAGATGATTACAGGGTCTAGACAGGATACCCAGTAAGGTCAAAAGGATTGTCTTGGTATGTGAGAAAAATTAATTTGCACTCTTGACATTGTGGTAATTCACCAGGGGTCCTGCTGAATGCCATCCTGAGGAATTTCTCTAAGGCTGTAGAGCAAGGGAGCGCTCTCAAATTCATTATGTACTCAGCTGTAAGTGCATTGTTTGTGTACGAGCACACATTTATAATCTGCTGTGTAAACTGCGGCTTGATGTACTGTATCTCCTCGCCTTCTTATTGCCGTGGTGCTTGTTCCTCGTTCCAGCATGACTCTACACTCATCACCCTCCAGGCAGCTCTGGACGTGTATAACGGGCTCCTTCCTCCTTACGCTGCCTGTCAACTCTTTGAGTTCTACCAGGAGCATGATGGGTAATGACTTCCTTCCAGTTTTATGTCCTGCATTATTCTCTATTGCATGTTCAAGCACGCTATATAGGTCAGATACCCACCACATTTTGAGTTATCGTAGTTTTCTGTTTGGATGTGCAGGGCAAATACCTTTCCTTTGCAATTTGATGGGAATTTGGCAGCCGCCCAGGACTGCAGTTGTGAAAACATCGCATAATACAAATACATTTGCATAACACTTACCGATGTGTGTTCCCTCATTGGATTCGTCCTAAAAATTACCCAGATCCTATTCTGTGGAGCTGCACTACCGCAATGACTCTCGGAACAACCCCTACCCCAACTCTGTACCAGGATGCAACGGGTTGAGCCCTTGTCCTTTATCCTTGTTTAATGAGCTGATGAAGGATGTACTGGCAGAAGACTGGCAGTCCGAGTGTGGGTTTAAGACAAAATGGTCAAGCACAGGTGAAGAAGTTAAAGTTTATAATCTGTGTCTATGTCTGTGTTTTGTGTTGCCACCAGGTTTCACTGCAACATGTTTATTACCAGATTCATTTTGAGGGGTGCTTGTCTGGGATTTTTCATGACTGGTTCATTTCAGCATATCAAGGCTTTTGGATATTTGCCAGTTTGTTTGCACTTGCACGTGTAGCTAAACAGTTGGTGTCTCCCACAGGTACCATAACAGCTCTTGCAGTGGCTGTGGGACTCCTGGCGGTGGCGCTGTTGTTCAGTATAGGGGTGATAATCCTCAGGCGGAGAGGACAGTACTCCAGGGAAGTGTAGCAGAGATGATTGACACACTTCTACCATGAAATATTTAAATATCAAAATGCTTCCCAACTAATGTTCAGTGTATTATGATTGTGATAGCGTGCTTGGGCAGATTTTGGAGCTCTATAAAGAATACACAACATACATAAACAATCATGAAATAATTTTTTAACATCAAATGTAATCAGAATAAACAACTTTACAGCAAGGATCACCCAATTTTATTTGATTCAATCTTGACAGTGTGCTCTCCTCATTGTGACGTCCACTGCTTACATTCACTGTTTGGCTCATAATTTGATTTCATATTCGTTGCTGTCCAGTTTCTCACTTCTCCGGCTCTTTGTAAACTGTGAAAGAACAAGAGAGATAGTGGTTGTCAGGTTTTGTTGGAAGTGCGATGGCAATCATTGTTTTGTTGTAAAGTGTTTAGCAGAACCATCCAGACTCATCCTGTCCTAAAATAACCAAAGTTCCTCCTGTTCCTTCATCTCCCCACCCTGCTCAAACGCATGCTCAATGTTCTTACCTCGGACGTCAATTGTGCACTCCACTTCATCCTTGCCCAGTTCATTGACAGCCATGCAAGAGTATTTGCCTCCATCGAAGGTGCTGGGTTTTCGAATGTTGAGGGTCAGAACTCCTTGGTTATTCTGCATCAAGTACTTGGGATCCTCCCCAATAATCATCTTGTTCTTCATCCAGATAATCTTAGGCTAAGATTTGGAAAAGTTGAATAAACAAAACTGAGATTTTCTGTTTGTGCTACTTGTTGGCTGATTAGGGAACTCCATTTTTAACATGCACTTTTACCTTAGGAAAGCCTTTGACAGCACAGCTGATGGCAGTGCTGTAACCGGCCACAACGCTTCTATCTATCAGTGGCTGAGTAAACTTGGGAGAGCAGCACATGTCTTTCTCCTTGTAGGGCTTTGATTTAAGTTCCAGGCCTTCAGAATAGGGTGGGAGGTAAATCAGGGAAAAAAGGTTGCAAAAATCAACATAAACATGCAGCTCACACATAAAAAACTAAAAAAAACCCCCAAAAAACAACTACTTTTCCACCACAAACACAATGCACTATTTCTGAGTAAAATACAGCTGGAATATATAAAATCTAAAGTTTACTCATTTATTAAATAATAAATCATTAAGGAAAATATAATTGGTATAAACTGTGTATATAGCAATCAGCTAAAGACCAGACGCCGCTGGAATAAATGGCTTACATTGTACTCGTAACTTGGATAACTTACATGTATTTAGATGACTTAAAGTCAGTATTTTGGGCCTAAATATGTATTCGAATATAAATAATGGAAATGCTGTTGCACCTGTTTTGGCAATCGCAGCCGTGTTCTTGCTCATGCGCGGCTCCTCACTCAGGCCACAGAGGTTTTCGCTGTAGATGCGGAACATGTATTCGTTGCCCATGACCAGATCCGAAACTGTGCAGTTTGTCCGTCTGTTGTGATCATAAACAGTGAACCATTCCTAGAAAGAGGAAAAAAGTGATAATATCATATTAAACCACACACAAAAAAATCCCCTACAAATCTAGCATTGGAGAACAAACCAGGTGTTGCTAACGGTAAAATAAGCAGCATTTGGTAGCTAATGTTAGCAAACTCAAGATTCAAATTAGGCTCCTTCTCTGATGCAAAGACGACAAGAGTGACCGGGATTGGCCAAAACAAGTCAGTGAATCAGATAAATAGCATGTTATTCTGTAGTTCTCCATAAAGCACAAATAAATATGCTTTTGTGTGAATGCAGCCAAAGCACACACTTCATCCTGTCAGCTGTGATCTCTGCGATTTGAATGCATGAAGCAGGTTGGTCAAACAGACTCGCAAGACCTGCAGCTCTTCATAAATCCACTAAGCCATAAACTGTTTATATAAACAGATGTCTGCATAATCTGTAGGCAGGGGCCAAGATTTCTGGTTTGCTTGTATATCACGTTCTGTTGACCAATCACGTTTGAGCAGGCTTTGGCAGCATGCCGATAAAACGGTCTATGTGGAGAACAAAAGAAAGACCGCATTTGTTAAAAGGTTTTATTGTAACTCGGAGTTAGAAATAATCCTTGATTGCAAAAGTTAAAAATTAAGTTAAACAGTATATAACAAATATCTTAAATAAGCAGAATGATATGTGGCACAATAAAATAGAATAGACCATGCCAAAAGAAACTAATCTGAAACCACAGTAAATGCAACAAAGTTAAATATAGACGTGAAAAAAGTAAGAAAGCAGTGTTCCTGCAGGTAAAGTGAGTCATGATCGATGATTCAGAGATAACGTCTTGTGTAGCATACAGGTCCTCACTGGACATCTTGGTAGGTGACTGTGGCGCTGACGAAGGCTGAAAACACCCCCCTTTTCCTTTCTCACCTTGGTCTTCATGTCTGCCTTCTGGATGGTGTATCCAGAAATATCACAGTTGCCGTCGTCCTTGGGAGGCTCCCACTCAAGTGCCGCATTGAAGCCCCAGACGTCCGTCACCTTCACATTCAAAGGAGGCCCGGGCTTGTCTGTTCGGGTTAAACTTTTATCAGTGCAAGCTTCTGAATATTGCATCATCTCGCGTGCCTTTTCTTTCATTTAATGACTTGTAAAAATGAAAAACTGGCTGCACTAAGTCATTTAGGGTCCTGGGAGTCTTACCAACAATCCTGATGTTAATGGTGGCCCTGTCCTCCATGTTCTCAATCTTCAGAACCAGCTCGTATGTTCCAGAGTGCTCTCTCTCTGCTGAGCGAATGAACAGGATGCTGTCCACGTTTGAGTTACGCACGTTGACCATCTTCTCGTCAAGGGGTTTGCCGTCCTTGAACCAGGTTGCGACGGGGCGTGGCTTACCCTGTGACACAAAAAGTGATCCATTTTTATGATTATAAAAAATGTAGCTTCGGGTTGTTTTTTCCTACATACTTTTAATACTCAATTTACTAAAATGATGCACAAAACAAACAAACAAAAAAAACAACTCAAAAACTATGTTTTGCTTTTTAAAATAAGCTAATTTCTTATTGTAATGCTTTTTAGAATCTGAACATAAAACAAACTAAATTTGGTTTCAGGGGCTGCTCTCACTAAGTTATCACTGTTACTGATTGTTATAGAGATTAGTGTGCAGTAACTCATCCTTTCTAACCTGGAAGGGGATAGTAAGGTTGACCTTCTCTCCTACTATCCTGATGTACTTTGTTCTCAGGTCACGAGGAAGGCGGATCTTTGGATGTTCTGAAGAGGAAACAGACATCCCGTTGAAACCTCTTATCATAAGATGCTGTATGACTCTCTGTGGTCCACACAAACAAAAACGGTGCTACATCCAAATATCCAAATATACTTGCTCACTTTATTTGGCTGTGAACCTGACTCACTCACCAACGATCTCACGGATGGTGACGGGCTGTGACATTAAAGCAGGAGGACTACGCCCAGCAATGTTTACTGCCACCACCCTGAAGTTGATCTTCTCTCCCACTGGGAGGCCGCGCACCACATATCCCTGTCTTTCGCAGAGCTCCTGGTTTGCTACCACCCACTCGGTGCCTACATTAAAAGAAAACTTCATGTAGTAAATAAAACTAAGTGTGATCTGTAGCTTGTACTTTTCCTATGTTTCATTTTTAAATTCATTTAGCTGTTTTCATTTATTACACGTAAATGTACGGCATAATCACCTCCTTCCTTGCAGTATTCAATAACGTAGCCGTCGAGGCCCCCAGCTCCAATCTTCTCTGGGGCGAGCCACTTCAAGCTGCAAGTGTTGTCTGTCACATCGTGGACTGTCAGACGCGTTGGCTCGCTTGTTGGGGCTGAGGATGACAGGAAAGGAGACTCAAGAGAATCAGTGACTGGCTTCACTGAACAAAGGAGGGACAGGGAGTTGCTAAGAAAGAGGACGTAAGGACGTCTGTGAAACGTACCAATAGGCATGAAAGGTTTGGAGCTGAGACTTGGCTGGGACATGCCAATGCTGTTGACAGCGAACACCCTCATCTCATACAGAACGCCTTCAATCATCCTCTTAGCCTCGTACGTGGTTGATTCATACACGTCAAAGTTGAGCTTTGTCCATCTGGAAGAGCCTTTCTTCTTCCTCTCCATGAGATAACCTGGTGGAGTAATAATGCAGTTACATGAACAGGTTGAATAAAAATGTTGTTTTCCTTAAAAAAATAAATGTAATGCATGCTCCACCTTTAACTGGTGCACCGCCATCAAATTTAGGAGGGTCCCAAACAATGCTGGCGCAGTCCTCTCCCACTCCTGTGCACTTGATATTCTCGGGGGGGTCGGGCACATCTGATAAAAAGATTGCAGTTTATTTAAATACAACAAAGCAGACAGGTCAAACTGGTATTTGCATAAAAAAAAGAAAAAAAAAAAGGCTGGTCTGCTGGTCACTACGAGGTGAAACCAGCTGATGTTATCCTGTAAAACCTTCACTTACCCACAATCTTCAGAAACAGCACAGCCTTGTCCTCTCCGGCAGGGTTGCTGACAGTAATGGTGTAGTTGCCCTCATCGTCTCTCTCCGCCCCCTCTATGACAAAGCAGCTGAGGTCTTTCCTGGACTCCACCCTTACACGTCCTTCAGTGTCTGTGATTGGCTAACACAAGATATTAAAGCAATTAAAACATGTCTAACAATTGGGGTTCTTTTGTAACTTAAAGTTGGGGTTACAGAGATTAGAGTAGGGGTATCAAACACAAGGCCTCGGGGCCAGAATAAGCCCACTCACATATCCAAACCAACTGAAGGCAACATCTTCTGACTGTTCTTTGTATATTGCATGAGGAAATATTGTGCTGCAAGTCTTTGAAAGTGGATCACGTCATGGGAAGGGGCTGTCTGTGAACCGGTAATTTTATCCAAGCCAGAGGTCTGAATCATCATTGGTTTTACAGCCAAAGACATTACTCAGGGCCTGCAGTACCACACTAAAGTGAGGCGGTTAAGCCAAGGAGCTGCGCCAGTGCTTTTCATAAAGTTACAACAGTAGCGTTTCTTTGTAATAAGACAGAAGACAGAGTGGGAAAAAACTGAGGCATGGCGTATTTATGAAGCTGCACTTCTTTTTCTGAAGACATCTCAGGCTTTTCATCATCTTTTTGGTGGATGGATAGTTCATAAAGTGTGACCATTACAAGAATGTATTGTTTCTACTAAAATGAGATTTGTCTTTTTTTATTCACTTTTTATTGTCCACTTGTTCTGCCACATCAGTCCGCTAGTGATCAAATTAGGCTGCAAGTGGCACATGAATTAAAACGAGTGTTAGCTGGTGTCACTTGTGCCAACCAGAAGGGCGTAAATGGACCACTTAGACTGACCTTAGGTTGAGTGCAAAATAATAAGAAGGGAGCTGTCTTTGTATGACGCAGATGGAACCTAAGGTCTGCTCATAACTCCACATGAGATCATTAAATTATATTTTAAAAAGTTTTCATTTCTACACATCTCCTTACGTTTAAGTTTTTAAGTTTTTAATTCAGTTTAGTTTCAGTGAGTTTCCAGAGTGGGTTTGCTTATTTCAGTTCAGTGCTTATAATCTAAAAATATCTTCTTATTAGCATTAGTGTTAGTTTCTATACTAAAAAAGTTGTGGACTCGCAGACATCCAAAGTTTTAATATTCATCTCTATCAAACGCTAACCAGGCAGTTTGTTCAACAAACTTTTACCAAATTTACAAATACGACAACTAAGAATATTTCCCTGATAATATTATCTTATTTTTAAGTTTGCAAAATGATTTCAGTTTGTTATATCTATATATCTAAATGTATAGTTTAGTTTTAGCTAACTATGATAACTTTGGTATCTGCTGTTTCTACTTAGCCGTTTTTTTGGAGCCCTTACTTTTTCTCCTTTGGACCAGACAACAGTGGGAGGTGGCTCTCCTGTGATCTCCACATCCAGACGAAGCTTGTTGCCAGCCACCACAATGATAGTGTTTTGGGAGACCATGCTTCCAGTGGTGTCCAGGTGGATTTTTGGAGGTTCTGGTTTAAATACAGCATACAAAGAGTCATCAATCAAAGAGGCTGTCTTTGCGTTTGAACTATACACAGGATGTTTAATTCTAATGCAAATTACAGCTACCTACCTTGCCTAGGCACATAGTCGATCTTAATTTCTGTTATGAAAGAGAAAGAGAGGTGACAGTATTATCCAGGCTGCTGGTGACGAATGTTTCCACAGCAGAACCTTTGTAATTGTTCAGTCTTTCTCACCCAAGAAGTTCAGTTTGGCAGAAAGTGACAGGGCATATCCATCAGGCACAAATGTGTAGTCTCCAGCATCCTCTGGCTTCACATTATCAATAACCAGTCGGTGAAACCTGCGACAAGCAGCGCAGAAGACATCATGTAGGATTATCTAAACATCTGTGTCAATTAAAAAGCCCCCAACTTTATTTACATAAAAGCAAAATTGTTTGCCATCGTCTTTTCACCTTCCAACATGGGTCATTTTGATGCGCTCGCTTGGCAAGACCTCCACGCCATCTTTGAACCACTTTCCTGTGACCTTGTCGTCAGACACTTCACACTTGAACACAGCCTGATCTGTTGCCCTAACTGTCAGATCAGCGATGTCCTGCAGCACCTCCAGTTCCTTTTCTGGGGAAGACAGTGAAGACCACGAAAGCATAGATCAGGCAGGAGACAGACTGTGTAAGTGTAGCGGGAGAGGAAATAAGGTCACCCACTGATCCACTCATTTTGACACCCACTGCCATGAGTCGTTATTTTGTTTTTAAAGAGAGGTGCTGAGCCCTTGGGCCAGCAGTGTTCTGCAGTAAACGTATAAATGAGAGAAACCCTCGGCTACTGTATATATAGTACCTTTCAATATATCATGTGTGAATGCTATAAAAATATTATTATTATTATTATTATTATTATTATTAGATTGGCTTTTCTAA
>VURO01022281.1:64951-92700 GCA_015108175.1 Pelvicachromis taeniatus
ATGGTTTTTTTTTTTACTCTCACTCAAAACTAAAATAAAGACGAGTGAGATCATTTTGATTTCATGTGGTACCTTCCACCTCCAGTTCTCCTTTAGTATGACCCCCATTTGTCCAAGCGTGGTACATTCCAATATCATCCAGTGTAGCTTCCTGGATGATAAGTGTGTGCTTCTTTCCATCCTTCTTAAAGCGAAATTTTGAATCTTTGTCTTTGTGAAGCTCTTGGTCTTCAAAAAACCTGGAAATAAAAAAACGATTTTTTTTAAGTTGTCACTAAAACTCTCTAAAAACAAACAGTAAGGTGAGGCCACCTCTAAATTTACCAGTCGCACAGCAAAATTGCTTTGGAAATGCATATTAATAATGTCTTATTAATATTAATTAATAAGACATTATAAAATAATATAAATCTAACTGTGTATACCATCCATCCATCTATTTTCAGCCGCTTATCCTTTTCAGGGTCGCGGGGGGCGCTGGAGCCTATCCCAGCTGTTTTGGGGCGAGAGGCGGGGTACACCCTGGACAGGTCGCCAGTCTGTCGCAGGGCTAACACACATAGACAGACAACCAGTCGCACTCACAGTCACTCCCGCATTCACACCTATGGGCAATTTAGAATTTTCAATTAACCTATCCCCACAAATTGTGTATACCATGTTTTTATAATTAGAATTTGCTCTTACTTTTCATTACTTTTTCAAAATGCACCTTTAAATAAAAAGACACAATTACAACTATATTTTGTGATGCTGAATCAAAATTGTTTCAAAAATAAAAACAAAATGAAATAAACGTAAGAATTTGAGCTCGAAACGCTTTTGCTGACTGACGATGTTCAAAGCCGTTTAACATGCATGTCAAAATCTACAGTTGAGTTTTTGCCAAAATCTCCTTGATGTATCAAGCACATCAAATAGTCTCCACACATTTTGACCAGAACTAAGATTTTCTACAATATAGTTTCATCTGATATGAAGACGAGAAGGTCAAAAATGAAATGAATGAAGACTTACAGTCCCGTGGAAAAGAAAGTTATTACAAGACTCAAAACTTTAGCAACACAAACTCAAAATAATCATTTTCTCTATGATTTTATGAGTCTCTCACATGTTATGGTGAAATGGTGTAAATGCTTGTGTAAGAGGAATAAGTTAAGTTGTAACTAGTTCAAATGTTTTCTGACAGAAATCTTTGTTGCCGATCTTTAATTTTTAATGTGAATTTCACTCACCACATGACGTGGGCACCCTCTTCCGACACCTCTATCTCAAACTCTACTCTTTCTCCCACAACCACGTGATAGTCATCCATCAGCTTGGTGATAGTCACAGGGGGCTCTGAACACAACAGGAGGAGATTTTACAATTCATGAACCAAGCACAAAACTTCTCGTTTCAAGCTGTGGGACAAGACATTTGCTGCTTTCCTCTATTCTCAGATTGCTACTGCTACCAAACAATCAAAAAAGAGAAAGTGCACCTTTGACAAACACCTCTGTGAAACTCTTGTCTTCCCCAACCACGCACTCATATGCAGCATCGTCTGCCAGGGTCGCTTTATTTATGGTGAGTGTTCTGACATTGCCGTTCGCCTCCATGATATACCTTAAAAAGACAGTGTTTTTTCATCAAAAAGAAAGCACCTCTGAAAGTATTTCCACGACTGTATAGTATCAGATCCTTCATATTTAAAATGTGGATTTGAATCAAACTTATGATAGTTTCAGTTGTACATATTTTGTCTAGCAAAGCCAATACATATATTACAGTTTTCTGCCAGGATGCAGTATTTTTCCCCACATTAGGACATTTAAGGAAACAGGGGTCTTTCCTCCTTTAGTTTCTGGATTTGGGGCATAAGATGTCTTGGCAGTGTGACTTGCTTTAACCCACTGGGAGGCCCCTTATGACTGCCTAAAAATAAAACATGTTGATGGCAGCATCGTCTCTGAGTATGACTGTGTCGCACAGATAATTTTAGCTTGATATTTTTAAAGCACTGCCCACCAAGTCCATCTGAGCTTGATGATTTGATGATATGATACACTACTGTTTAATTAAGCTGTATACTGTAAAAAGCACACAGAAACGATCCACGTGGATAACTGGTGCGTGCGTGCGTGCGTGCGTGTGTGTGTGTGTGTGTGTGTGTGTGTGTGTGTGTGTGTGTGTGTTTATGCTTTGAAGCATACTTGGCTGAGGGTTTGATCTCCTGGCCATTCTTCAGCCATTTGACCTGAACATTGGGATCCACCACTTCACACTTCAGGGTAATTTTCTTGCCCTTATCCACTGAGTAGCAAGATTCAAGCTTTTTCAAGAAAGCTGTAGTTGAAGACACACAGACCACAAACCTCAAGTTAACTCATTAGCTTACATATGTCAGCCTCACAGCACCCCTCCTCTTGCCGTCTTCTATCCTTTTCCTCTCCATCATATTTGCAATGCTCCTCCACTTCTTCCCCTCCCTTCCGTTAATTGACTCGACTTACCCTCGCTATGTACAATAGGCTCGGCCTTCATCTTTTTCAGACGCTTCAGCATGCCCCTCAGGTCAGTGATGCCATACTTAAAGGCGATTTTCTCATACTCGCTTGGGTGGGCACTTTTAAGCAGTTCCCACACATCTATCTCTGGTTCTTCTTTTTCAGGTTTCTTTTTCTTCCTGGCAGCCAAATAAAAGGGGGATTATTAGCACGTAGGGCAGAAGGAGCACAAAATAAAACGAGAGAGTCATACTGTCTGCTCGATAAACAAAACAACGTCAAGATTCTCACTTAGCAGCTTTGAGCAGAGCGCTGAAATCCAGATCTCCCTCATCCTCTCCAGCGTCACTGTATGTACAGAATCAGACTAACTGTAACACACATAATGCATTTTGCCATGGAACAACATTAAGTGTACCATGCTGTCAAACCAATGTGCTATAAGACACGTTCACACATAAATACACTGAAAAACATTTCAAAAAGTCTATGCATGCATTTTCCACAGGATGAAACACAAACCCCAGAGCACTTACGCTCTCTTGAAGGCAGACAAAATATCTGCCTGCTCGTCCTGATGTGCAGCTGTAATAAGAGAAGTTGCAGAGAACGCACATTATTCCTGGATCAGATCAAAACATCAGTATGTATAGAATCCGTGGCAGCCTCAGCAGGCCAGAGTCTGTTTTCACTCACCCTCAACAGAGATCTCAAAGGTGGAGCTGTCACATTTGTCTTTTGAAGTCACTTCGCACCTGTAACCACCAGCGTCTCCAGGAACCACTTTGATGATCTTCATTTCATAAGTATAGATCTTAGGGAGAAAATATTAATTACTTCTTAGCTATTTCTGAAGGAAGAGGATCGGCCAACACAGTGCAAAGAAAATTATCTATGTCTCTCTTTGACACACACCTTAGTATTTCTGTCGTAGGTTTCTTTGAACTGCAAATGTTTTCCAGCCTTGCTGCCAAGGTCCAGCCACTTGCCTTTCAGCCATTTCATGGTGGGTTTTCTTGTCAGGTTGGTGGAGTCGACCTTGGCTATGAAAGTGACATCCGTTCCTGCCATTCACAAGCAACAGTTAATTCATATGACATTGTATACTCAGATTGCATATTACGGATAACTGGAGATAGCAATTACATAAACATCCATTTGTGTGTCTAACCTGCGACAGCGCCTACATTATCTGGCGGTTTCTCGACAAAGAGCCCAGTGAGCTCAGTAGACTGAGGCTCTGAAAAGGAGGAGTAAAAAAAATGCGTTGATTCAATAAATCGTTAAAATCTCATTTTGATGGATTCGTCTAAGACGTGCTGCAAAATAACACACAACAGAAAATAATGTTCAAAATGCCAAAGAGGAAGAGACATGGTGAATGGTTTGAATATATTTTTGCTTAGACTGAGTATCTAAAGTACATGTAAAACGCATATAAGTTTCTGAGAAACTATACTTCCATGCACGATGGGGCACTTTTTTGGACACTTGCTTGTCAATGGAGCAAGCACAGTAACAGCAGATAAAGTGTCTCGCTTGTTCAGACAAGCAAAATGTCCAGAAATACACAATCACTATATAAAAGTATGAAACTATTAACAAATGCACCTGGTGTCATACATCAGCTTTTTCTACTATCATCCCAGATTTGGCATTCAGGGTGCTTCTCTATAAAAAATGCACACTTGTAACTGACATTAGTGTTGTTGATGCGTCCTGCCCTACAGTCCAGTTCTCTGCTTTGTTTTCAGACAGTGAAAATAAATGTGCCTAATAAATTCAGTTGACTAAACAATCACAGCCAAGACTTGGCTTGGAAGCCATGAGAAGCTGCTCAGGAATACAATATCCTCTTTGAGCATGACCAAGGCATTGCTGGCACACGTCTGAATTTCATCACGTCTTCATGCGTGGCATTGTCACAGTCCTGCACTGTGCTTTCACATCGTCCTCATTCTCCCTCCAGTGCAGGGTCTGCTACAAAAAACAACTATCCCACTTTCACATTTGAAAGTATAACAGTTTGAAGTTATACTGTACCATAAGTCAGCATGAACTCAAGGTAAGTAAACTACAGTTACACAATGATTATTTTAGAGTCATTACATCAAAACAACACACAGTGAAATGCAACAATTCTTTTGTAATGATAAGATCATGATCTCAGCAGTCATGATCTCCACTTCAAATAATCAGTGTACTTTTAATCATCAAACACTGGATCTAATTTTTGAAATTATCTTGATTACTTCTTCTGGACTGATTTCCAAGGCTGTTTGCTGCAATCAAAGCAAATACTTTACCCCACACAGAGCAACGACAGAACATTGCATGCTGCCTGAATCCCAAGCAAGGACTGACTTTAATTCCTATTAAAACTGCTTACTTGTTCTATATATATATATATGAAGCCCAATTATTTATGTGAAAAAAGGTAAATCAGAATCCAAGTGTGGGTTGCTGCAGTCAGCTGAAAAGAAGTGATATCCAGTCATGTGACACAGAAAGTACACACTAAGGTTTTATCCATCAGGGTGTTATTATATAATTATAATTATAAAGTATACTCATGATATATTATAGTGTACCATTATTTCTTAATTAAATAAATAATAATTTAAAAAAGCATTTTAACTTACTTTTTTTGTAAAAAGTAAAAAGGTGTTGTTGATCAGCAAATGTGATCACATGATGAATGCAAAAAGTAAGGAAACTTGAATTTAAAACTCATATTCTGCTTTTAAATAGAATTAAACTACAACATTGATTTTGCATACTTCACTGCTCCACAAAATACCACCAAATATTTTTATCTTCTGTTCTTATAAGTTTTAAATCTAATACTTAGTATACATTTTGCTGCAATAAATTCAACTTAGGGAATGTTTCCCAGTCAAAGGGATGCCAATGCTTTTTTTCTTTTAAATTGGCAGTAACTTTTTTGCAGACATCCATTACTAGTATGAGAGCCCCAAAACAAACTGCAGTTGGCCAAGTGATGATAATCCCCCCACACACCCTGTGAGCATGGCTTTAAACAGCCTTGGTATGATAAGCACTTCCCACACAGAAATTGACTTGTAAGAGATACATTAAAGGCAAACTCAACTCAGAGGAGTGGAATAAACTCTCTGTAGCCAGGACAGGGGATCAAAGAAACGGTGGAGCTGAAAATATTTTTAAAATCTATAAATATATATTGAAAATATGGACTGTATACAAAATATATTTGACCTCCTACCTTATGATGATTCTTCAGAATTAAATTTAAATGCGCCGAGTAACTACTGCATGACAAAGTCAGCGCACAAACTCAGCCACATGCCATAGTGTTGAGTCAATGATGTTATTCAGCCTGATGTATTAACAATATTGATCTTTGTAAAAAGAAAAAAAAAACACTTCTGACATCTGAAGATGAAAAAATGTATTATTTAGTGAAATTATGTTGAATTATTGCAATAAATTAGTCTAGATTTTGATGTAGACATCATAGCTTCTACAATAGGCAAGCTTGGTACATTGTACATTTCTTCAGATTCCCTCTGTTTCTATCTTCAGCCTGGCTGGGTTTGTCTGCATTGCTAAACAGAATAGAACATATAGTTCGGTGGATTCATGGTGGACGACGATGATGATGAGAAACTGTACTCTCAGTGTTGGGGTAAAATGTGGCCGACAGCTTAAGAGCTAGGGTTCTTATGTCTCCCTTTGAAGGTTTCGCACTTGTTCAGGCTTTTTTTGTTTTTGTTTCATGCTCCAGTTTTTCCCACTCACACTCTACCACTAAGCTTACCCTTTCTTCTCTTATATATGTGCCACGCTGAGCTGTGTCTGGATCATCTGCAGCACACTGTACCTTTCCTCCCTCTAGGCAAATGTTGTCACAGCAGGAGTAGCTTGCTCAGTCCCACATTCAGCGATGGGCATTCATGACATCAGATGAGATGCACACTTACAAATGGTAAGAAAGGAAAAAGCTGTAGCCATGCATCCACCACTGGCCACATTTGGCAGGAAATTTATAGAGGTGCCCAATTTAATATTGATGACCTCATATTGAGTGTTGAGCCCCTTCTTGCTTGGCAGGCCACTACTTTCAGGCATGTTTCAGCCTTCCTTACATGGCTGCCTTGTTGTGAGGACACAAAACAGTCTTGACACGTTTGAAGGAGTCTGTGACTTCTCATCTTTCCTTTGCATACCTCCACGTCCATCATCTGCATCATTCCAACAGTCCAAAAAAGAAACACTTTGGCCATCTTCCTGGTAATGCTGGCATTGCTCCTAAGCTCCAGTCTGCCAGGCTTAACTCCAAACATATTCTTAATATATGATAACATGCACCACTGGAAAGAGTTTACATTTCTCAGTTGCCACTAATACTGCATATTACTTCATACTAATAACACCTAGGCATTCAAATTGGAAAAGGGAAACCTTTTAAAGCGCTGTGTTCGCCTGTTAGGCAGCAAAGTCATGGACATTTTGTACATGTCTGAAAAAGTACACCAAGAAATTAGCACCCTTTCAGCTCCCTGGGGCCTCGACACTTCCAGAACCATTCCATGCAATCTCCTTCTAGTCAGTCAAAATAGAGCAGACATTCAACTGATTACTCTGGCATCACTAAGGGAGATGGGGACAGCTTTGTATCAACAGCTCCTAAATTTTTCTTGTAAAACCTGAGCTGCAGCAACACTTTTAGATTTAGCCTTTAAGATGCTTTTACAAAGTTTAGTTAGTCTAGCATCTCAGATCCTTTGAGCTTACAAGACACGACCCTATATGCAGATCACGCGCTCTCTGGAGGAACTGCGTTTGATAATGTCTTGGATGACCTCACTACCTGACCTCTCCTTGCAGTTTCCTAATACAGCATAATGTTAAATTGAGAAGCAACCATAAAAAGTGTCATAACATCAGATGACACTTGGCACGTTAATAGCAACAGCTGCTATTGTGGCCCAATGCTGCACACGAACCACAGCTGTGTTTCCACTCTCATTGTTTAAATTGCCTGAGGGACAGAAGCACAAGAGGGTTGGTATCATAGGTCACAGATGGAGAGACAATAATTTTCACATGGAGAAACAAATTCTAAATTGCTGAAAGAACATAAACAAAATAATTTGTCTGTGAGTTGTCTGGTAGCATCAGTGGATACCACCAGTAGGGGATAAAAATGGATGAATAACACAAGAACGCTGCCACACACTAGGATGCCCACAGTGCTTTCTCTTTGAGACAGAAGTGGATCTGATGGGTTCAGGTGAAGACTTAAGACGTGATTCTGAAACTCCTACTGAGCTAGATACACAGACAAGCCAACTTTAAAACCACTGGGAGAAAAAAGTGAATAACATGATTATCTCTGTACACTCCCACCTATCAAGGGGTGAGATATGTTAGGCACCAATTGATCCGTCATATCAGGATAATATATTGCCGGCAGAGAAAATAGATTAGCATAAAAAAGAACCAAGCTGACTGGGTCTCAGCATATCAAATATGACAGTGTTCTGGGATGTAGTTGTGGGTTGCCAAACAAAGTGTAACCAACGACTTCAGGAGAAGGACATCCTTCAAGCACCCAAGGTTAACTTATGGAGTGAAGGTTGGTCCATGCAGTTACACACAATATGCCCCTTAAGGTGATGGATGATGCACAAATATTTGTGCCTGTCACTCCAATCTAGTGTGATGGGATGATTTTGAACTTTTCCTAACCTTAACCAAGTAGATGTAAATACCTAAAGATAAATATGTGGCGTTTAGTGCCTAAACATAATCAGTGAGTCAAAGTGAAAATTGTGTAAAAAAAAAAAAAAGAAGGCAGAAACCATGAGCAACCATCTGTCTGTCTGGGTTCCTCTTGGGAAGACAAGTTAGAATGCTGCACCATGGGAAATTGCTAAGCCTGTGGCGATAGTGTGACGCTCTGGGCAATGTTCTGATGAGAAAATATGTCACTCGTGTACATGTTTGACTCGTATCACATATCTCGTTACCCGACATTGTTGCAGACAAAGTAGAACCAGTTATGGTAATGTTATTACCTGACAGAGGTGGCAAACCTTCAGGCAAACATTGCGTACGGCAGAACCTTCAAATTCGTTCATAAATTAAACAGGAGTTTTGAGTGTTAACTCCATATTTCCCAGATTTCACTGTGATCAAACATCTGTGGGATGAACTGAGAACACATGTCCAACCTACCTCACACCTTACTCCTATACCTGACAGGATCATGGTATTCAATTGCCTTCAGGGTCTCTGAAGGTAAATGAGTACGTCCTGCCAAGTCCGTTTCACGACAGGTCAGAGGAAAGTGTACAATATTAGGTTATTGTTTTAAATCTTATGGCTGATAAGAACTGAGAGAGGTAGAATCTCCTTTTATAATCCCCACGAGGAGCTCTGTGGCATACCACTGAGGTTTGGTCAAACAGCTTCATGCACATTTTATGAGCTCTGTAGTGAGTGACACTTTGTCTTGGCAGACAGCAGTCTCATCACGGAATAAGAACCTTGTGTACAAACAACTTCAATCCAAAGAAGGTTTGTGTGCAACCTAATGGTTTTAATAATACATGTTGTAAAACTGAAAAAAAAGCACTACAAAACCTCCACCAATGCAACTCACTAGTATTGTGTTTTGATATAAATATTTTGGAAGGTACATAATGGCTAATAGATATTGATTTGTAAATGACTAGACATGAATAATAACTAATATTATACTACACTATATTTATAACTTTCTTTAAAGAAGTAACACGTTTTACAGTCAACTTGAAAGAAAGGCAGATATGAAGTTTTATCAGAATTAATTCAAACTCTTTCAAACTACAGACAGAATGAGGCAAATGCTAGGAACACACTTAACCTCCTAACATTTAAAAAAGCATCCAATCAGTCCAAACTGAAGTAATCAAATTATTTCATATACTAAACTGCACCCAGCCTCACTTAACCATATATTATGTGACAGTTTGATTAGCACATAATATCGAAATTATACTGACATTAATCTTAACACTCAAACAGACGACTTAAAAAAATATAGTTTCAGCAAACACATCAAGATAAAATGTCGCTCTTTTCTTACCATCTCCATCAGCTTCAGAATCTGCTGCAGACAAGGAAGCAAACGAAACTGAAAAAAGCAGCTATGAAGCAAATGCTTATTGTTGCACAACAACAACATACCGCTGCAACAGAGACCAAGCAACACAGCAACACGGCTGTAACACAAGCACCATGCACCGTCACATTTTTCATTAAAAATCACTAACATCCAATTTACCTTGCATATGCAAATTCAAATGTTTTCCTATTAACACGTTCAGAGGTGCTAAGTACAATGAATTAAATTTGTGTGTCGATAGAACACAAGTATGGAAAAATTGTTTTAAATACAAACAGAAACAAACTTTTAAATGATATAAATAACAAAACTGTGCAGTTTTACATACTACATGTGTGTCACATGTGCAGCATATAAAGCTTAAGGTTAAAGTCGACCTATTATGCTCATTTCCAGCTTTATTTTGAACTCTGCTAGAGTAGCTCTGCATGTTTCATGGTTCAAAACAACCGTCATTCATTTCATACTAGGCCTTGGTGCAGCCGCATTGGTCACCCTATGTTTGAAGCAGCTCCTCCCGCTTTAACACCTTCCTCCCTTTAAGAAAACGTTCTAATGCTTGACTAGCCCTTGCAAGAAGAAGATTTGAAAAGCAGGTGGGAACTGGTGTGCTCACATCCAGAGCAGTGTATTTCCTTCCTATGACATCATACAGATCTAATAGCAGAGCAGTTTAGAGGGTTCCGCTTACATGTGCATACGCTGACCTCGGTATTTGAAACCATGTTTAATGTACCGAGGCAGTACATGCATGACAAAATAAAGGTAAAACATAGTAGGTCCACTGTAATTTCACACACAACATATACTATAAGGTATATGTATATAAAGTGTATTTTAAAAACAAAGAGTCAGGTAAAAAAAAATCATCACAACATGTGAAATGAATAATCCCGTTATTTATGTCATAACAGCACAGCAGTCGGATATGTTACAGTCGGTAACATATCGCTTAGTTCTGTGAAGAAAATTCTTTGTTAAAAAAAGATTTAGGCCATTTAGAGAATACACAAGTATAAGTCACAAGGATCACCTGAGACCAACCTACAAACTTGCAACTTGAAGGAATCATGCACATACTGTAATTCTCACACATTGTGTCACATATGAACTCATATGTGAGGACATTAAATTGATACCACAGGCGTATACATTAAAATATAACACGCAAGGTAAATTTAGTGCCTCCATGTCAGTTCATTCCCACAATTCTGCCTTACCTCCATCTTCAGCGGGTGCATCTGAGAAAAATGAATGGACATTAACTTAGAGTTCCAATATACACTAAAAATAGTTACTATGTGCATCAAAAAAGAATGTCTTTGTACATTACATAGACACTGGGCCATCTACACGTTACACCTACAGGGCATGGAAACCCATGCCACGAAGCTCCCAGTGCACAGTTTTTGTGCTGATGTTAATGCCAGATGAGTTTTGGAGCTCAGGAGCTACTTAGTCAGCAGAGCATTGGAAACTTTTATGCACCATGCACCTCAGCACTTGGTGACCCTGCTGTGACTTTGCAATAATACTATTTACAGTTGATTATGGTTTATCCAGGAGGAAAGAAATGTCCTTCCTAGGTCCTTGATTTTATACTTTATTATATAATGTATATGCTTTTGTCCCGTGACCCTGAGCTGGATAAATGGAAGAAAAGGAATGGCTGGATGAATGGATATACTTTTGTCCTTATAGTTTTTTATTCCCTGACACTAATAGACCACCACATCCTCTTTAGGCTGTGGCAGGGAAATAAAATGAACAATGGTTAAGTAACCAATAGCAACAAATGCTGAGACCTGGAAAATGTTATATTTGAAATGCTGCAATTGTAACAACACCAAAAACTCACAAAAACTCATACAGTGCATGCCCGCATTGAAATGCAAACCAAAGGTCACAGGTCTACAAATGTGGACAATGCATCCAGTTGTAGTCAATCAATAACCTAAGTTAAAATCCTCAGTTAGCTTGCCCAGTCTGCTTCATACACACAATGCATTTCTGTACAATACAAAACTATTCATATTATAAAAATGAAATGAACAGTTGTTCTGAAAAGAAAAAGAAAAAGAAGGAATAAAGAAGAAGATTATTTCCAATTAGAGCGGTTGTGAATATAAACAAACAGGACTGCTGCATTTATGTGCAGATAACATGGCGTAATTGCCCTGATTTTACGTAATCACACTGTAATATTCAAGTGTCTGCTTGTAGTTAGCACTCGTAATGAGATGTGATAGTCCAGCTAAGAAATGCAAACACACTGAATGGGAGTGGCATAACAATTTAATTATTCCATTCAGCAGTTTCCTGTTGTCTCATGATGCGATTGAATTTGAGGCCCGTCTTCTTGACTCAGTAATTGCTCAACTCATTATCTAGCAATAGCAAAACCACTTGCTCTGTATTCATCAGGTAATCAGCCTTACAGATTAGTTAATATGCATTTTTCAACACTGAGCTCAACTCAAACCTACCCACGTGTCACTTATTAACAATGCATAAATCCAGTGGATCACTCGAAGTCTCAAAAAAAGACACAAAGAAAGTCATTGTCCTTCTTCTTCAGCTGCCTCCACTGGGGCTAAAATTAGTGGAAGTTTGTTGGACATAGAAAAATAAAGAATAAAACCATGACAGCCCCATAGGAAAACTAACATTAGAGACACATGACCACACTAAAATATGGCTTGTGGAAACTAAAGCACTTCTGCCAGAGCTCTGTCTTTATGGCTATGCAATCTGAAGACAGTTGGTTGAACAGTTGCAACAATTTCATAATGCATGTCATAAAAAATTCTCAAACACAATAAGATAAAAATAGAGACCACGTAGTTGCATGTAGGCATGCAGGAATAAAATGAAGACGCTCATTGGCTTGATAAAAAGTTTATGAATAAATAATATCAGTGGACACTGATTACATGCCAATATAAGCTGAAGCTTGACTTTGTTTGACACATACAGTTGACATGATATGTGAGTGAAAAGTGAAAATGTGAGAGCTATAATCACGTCACCACGTGATAATGTAAGACACGCAAAAGGTCATCAGTTGTGGAGCAGTTCACTTACCCTCCGCTGGTTTCTCTGAAAAACACAAAAGGGAAAAAAAGTGTTTCAGCGATATAATCAATAATTATAGAAATGTACTGTTATCTGTTATATTTAATAATTCTTTATCTGTTATTAAAGAATTCTTCCTCTTGGGTAAAATGATATCTTTAGTAGATTAACTGTTTAATCTTATAAATCTTGAATATGGTGTACAGTAAGAAGATTTTAAAAAGTGGACACTTTTGGCATTTCTATTATTCAGTGTCAGGGTAATTGTTGAAGCCTAAATAAGGTAAAAGCAACTTCTCAATGGAAATAGAGGCCTTATAATACACCCAACTTCCACAGTGTCTTGCTGGGGGTCACTGGAGTAGCTGCTAAAGGCCAGGGATGGTGTCTTATGACCTCCCTGAAGTCATACCACGTTCTCTTAGCTACACAACGTTTCCTTGAATAGTCACTCCAACTTGACCTGGTGTGGTTTACTGTTCACATGTCATAAATTTCTGGATAAAACAGGTGTTGCAACAGAAAATATAATCATGATTTATTGTGTTTCTCCTTTCAAAAAGACCTTATAGGTATAGAATACAATACTAATGCATGCCTGCATACCTCATAACAAGATTATATTTAATGCTACAGCTGCATTATCTCATATGACAGTATGCTATATGTAACAAAAGAAAAAAATAAGACAGCTTGATATTTCTTTTTTCGGTAGAAGATAAGGAAACTTGGAACACATATAAATTGAAATAGTATTCAGAGAAAAAAAGAGCTTTTGGTTTAAATACTTCATATATCCTCTTCGAGGATTTAAGACCTGCGTTGAGTGTAAATCTGCCCCAGCATCTGCTAAGTAAGTCCACATGGAGCGAGAATCTTGATCATCTTCAACAAGTCTGTGATAAAGCAGTGTAATGAACTTCTGAACAGCTGCTCCTCACAGTCAAAACGGTCCCCTCGGAGACTTTCTGTGGTTTCATGTGCAAAGTTCTGCTACTCATATAATTAGGAGATTTTTGAAGACGCGCTCAATAAACATAAATATACAAATATATTTAAAAAAAAACAACTTTTCATTTCATTGGCTCTGTGTTTCCTCAGGAGAGACTTACATTGTCCTTATGACAAAGCACAATTATTACTGTTTTGGTACACGACGTCTGTGACGCAAACCTGGCTAGCAGTTTTGGTAAGATGGTTGCAAGAAAAAAACTACAAAATTAGTCAATTTCAGTAAGTGATGTAAATTATAATAAGATATTTTTTTACAAATCTTTTTTTTTTTTTTTACAAATATATAAATTTAAGAAACACGCACAAACAAATGATAACCACAACATATATTTTTGTGTGAAAATATATAACTTACACTTCTACATAACACTGATATAAACATAATATTGAGATGTCATCAACCAATAATTCTGAGGCACACTGGCAAAGCAAAGACTGCTCTTAACTGGCAGTGGTGACAGGAAAGAGGCGCATTTTCACACATGCATAGAGATCAGAAAGTGACACTGTTTATTGGAACAATGTGTCAGTGCAGCCGACACATTGTTTTCAATAGTGTGAAGTCACACTATTTAATGCACGTATGTCCAGAGGCAAGGGTTCGATGTTATAAAAAAATCATCATAACTCTTTGAATTATTGACTTATATTCAAAGAGTCTTTCTTCCATAAGTGTCAGACCTGTATTTATGATGTAGGACACTTAGTTTATTTTAAAACACAGTTTTGATGATCTAGAATGCTTAAGTGAAAGTAATAGTAATATTTATGTGATATGTTTCGACTCAAAAATACATTTCTGCAGTTGCTTTTTGTGATTTCTAGGTGATTATGCTACACTCGACAACTCGGGATGAGTAAATACAGGTAAATATATTTTGATTATTTAAGGTACTGGTAGTATGCTTCATGAATTATTAAAATTTTCTAACAGCTTGTCATTACTTGTCAAACAGAAACACTAACTTTACACAGATGGTCAAAAAAATGTGAAAAACTGTCAGGATTACTCCTTCGTTTAAACAAGTTGTCTGTCCAGTCCTGTCAAAATCTTCTAACTTGACGTGACAGCGGCAGACAACTTGGCTAAAAGTCGCTTCTCTTTAGTACTGCCATCCATCTCCGTCTTCTAAGTTTATCTTTTGGAAATCAATACAAAAAATAAATCCGTCTGAACAAGGCTATCTAACTCTACAGCTCTCCATACTTTTATAGGTACAATTCAGTCACAGAGATAAGTTGCCAATGTATATATATCGCACCTTGATGCCAGAAAGCCCCATTTTTTACTTTGCATATGAACATATGCTGTAAAATAGCGGACTGACAAAACCAGCTTTGTATAATCTTACACTGATACAGCGATACAGGTTTCAGAGGATAAAAGTCATTTTTAATGGCTCACATAAACTGGATGTAAGGATGATTAGTTAATGTCAAATGTTTGCAATACTAATATAATGTACATCTTACTTGTGGCCTGGATATTGAGAAGCTAGGTGTGAAATGTGGCTGTATTACTTGCAGAGGGAATTTTCCCGTCACTGCTGCTGCTGTTTGAATACAGTGTGGATCAATGCACTGATGCAGAGGTCATCCAAATGACTGTGGTGGATGGTTATGGGTAATAAATGGATAACCTGGGCTTCCTCTTGCACCACTTTCTCTAATGTCTTCCTTACCACAATATCTGCATTTGTTTGTTAAATTTGACCTATTAAGCTGCTTACTGGTTCTTATGTAGGTTTTATGTTTAGTTTTTTTTTTTTTTATGTTTTAGTTGCAGTAACACAGTAATGTTCCAACTTTTGAGATAAACACAATATATCTCATCTTATTTCTGTTAAGGAGTCAAACTCAAAATTTGCAAAAAATAAAAGTGCATTTTCTATCCTAATCACTCTTATTATTTAATACATTTTGTAAAGGAAAAACAACCTAAATTTTTATTAATATTTCCTAGGCACATTCTAATTTTGTCTTCATCAAACCTACAGTAGGTATTGAAAGTTGATATGTTTGAATTATATGTGGAAAACTGACACCGTTTGTGCTTCTTAAAACCATTTATTGCCAGTAAGTTAATTAATTAAAGGTCTGTCACTCAGTGAGGAAGTGACAGTGGTTTTTAGTGGTGGTACTTTTCTATATGGATTTTGGAATCATGAGTGACTTAAAGACAAATGTATTCATTTGCCAAGTCGACATTAATCATTTCATCATTTTATGTTGAGGTTTTTGAACCCTTTTGAAGATAAACAGCTGACGGATTGGAGAAACTTCACAGAGCAGTTTTGATTCAACTTGCGCTCATCGTGTTTCATCAGGACACAGCGATGAAAGGAATTATGACCGTGAATCATACCATTGCTTCCAACCACTGACTAGAAAACTGTCACGTACTTGACTGACTACTCTGGAGCAGTGCCACATTAAAGAGGGCATCCGGCCTGAAGACCAAGAAGGAACTCTTTAGGTGAAAATAACAGATTACATAATGATTTATCTCAGCTGGGACTCCAAAACTGTTAGGCAAAACCCGATCCGTCAGGGTGTGTGAAACTCTATGAAAGTAGAAAAGGTCAGGGCTTAATGCAGAGTATTTTTAGCTGTTAGTTGGGGGAATGATCCAAGTGCTGTTAAGTGAAGTAGCACAGAAAATCTTTGAACTAATGTGGAAATCTGAAAGGTAATTCACTTTGTGGGTAAATGTGTGGTGATGCACACTAAGTAAAAAATGTCAGCACAATTCTTTTTAATAAGAGTATTAGTTGATAAAGTATTTAAAAAATATATTCCGTCAAGTATTTCCTAAAAGCACCGAGCAGAGCTTAAAAACGAAAAAAAAAAAAAAAAGTGCCAGGTTATCTGATCTTCATACTTGAAGCTTTGCAGTTAAGTTTGGCTTGGAATGACAGAGCAGTGGGTGGTGCAGACAGTATGCAAAGTGGAATCATATTCATATTACTCAGATAAACACTTTGGCTCTATATGGTGAATAACAGCAGTGCCTGGTTAGGTTTCTGGGATAAAAATAAAAGAGCCGTGCTTAGATCTTTAAAAAGATTAGGGCAAGGACTGATGCTGGGAAACAGAATCAAATATTACAGAGCAGAATTAAGAACAATGTGTGAACAACTCCAGCAAAGCCTATGACATTCACTGTCGCAATGTGGTCAGCAGGAGACCCCTTGGGGAAAGGGTTTGAGAGGCTCAACACCCGTCAGCACAGTCTTGCCCTGCAAAACTCAGCTCTCCCAAGAGATCTATCAGGGCAACTGAGACTGTCTGCAACCGTAGCATGCTCTCAGTTCAGTAAGTTGATTTAAGGTGATACTGAATGGGTCAGTGTGGAAGGTAGTGGTGAAGGTCAACAGGCTCCAAATTTGCATATATGAGAAGGCATGACGCAATCAAGGATGTCAAAACCCTATCCTATTGAGCATTACATAATCCAAAATGCAGATTATCATATAAAATAGCAATAACATATTTTTACTGTGAACACTGCTTTGAAAACAAGTACTGTGTATATATTTTATGAAGTGAGTCCACGTTACAGTTACAGTGACAGTGACACACGATGACCTTCATTACAGGACTCACGTAAAGCTCCAGCAGTATTTGCTTATGAAGCTGCTGCAGCTGGAAGCATGCCAGTTTAGACAACCAGATAGCAATCTCTGCTCTGATGTCATAAATATACTCACTCTAGTGATGTAATAATAATTGGCCATGTCATTATTTACTCTGTCTTAAATCGTCTTTATGGACAGATAACGAGGAAGCAGACAGGTGAAATGCATGTCTTTATGACATGCCTGAAATCCTTGACAAATGGGTAGCATCAATAAAGAATGATTTCATTTATAAAATAACAAAAATTGATATTTTCCATCATATTTTGAAGGAATTGCTTTGCAATATTACCTTAATGTCAGTGTTGCAGAGTTCAAACTCACAGGTTAAACTCCAGCTCAGTCTCAGCAGTAGCTATAACATTAATGCCTAAGCCACTTTCACTTCACATTAAGTTTTGTCATCTGCTTGTATCCTGTACTGCTATGGCAGCAGGCATGCTGCACAACATACTACAAAACCATCTTTCAAAGTATTCTTGTTTGTTTTTCACAACCTCCATTATGTCGAGTAAATAAATATGCATATGTTATTTTTTAAAATGAAATTTCTCACTTTTAGTGCACTATATTTACCTATATCTATTTAACACTGAAAAAATGTGAAAACAAAACGTAGGGAACAGTTAATATTATCCATTAATTTCTACAGCATTCATGTAAATTTACTGTTATTTATATTATTCAAGTCAACACACCTCAATATAATGCAACTCTCTAAACTAATTGCAATGAATTACAATGTTACAAAAAGTATCTGCATACCTTCAGGGACTGGCTCAGGCATGGTTATTCCTGTGTCTTCTCTTTGCCGGTGGAAGACTGAGGGCGTGTGGGGCTTTTTCCTTTTTATTTCTCCCCTCTCTCTCTTTCTGTTATTCAAAGCTTCCCTGGCACTCAAGTCACCCACGCCCTCCAGTGAGCGAAGAGTTTTGGAGATACGACACCCTTGGGGAGTTCAAGAAGAGATGCACTCAGAGTGAGACCTTGTTAAGGTGGAGACAAAAGAGGATAATGTGATGTTGAAAAGGGTTACATTTGCAGGATGGCGAGATTAATGGGCTGACTAAACCTGTTGAGCTTTTGAATCTTTGCTGGACACACAGAATACACCGAAACGAGTACTAGGCGATCCAGTTTTTGACACTTTATCTAGTTCCTTGCAGTGTCAGACTAATCTCTCACTTATCACCTCTTATGCTCACATTAAAATCAAGATCAACAAGCGCTTGCAAGATTATGTTTAGGTTTATTTTACCTCACTTAATACTTTGTTAGATATGCTGTACTCCCTTACATGTAAAGTCCAGAAGATACCCAATATTTTTTATACATGGTTGACCCACCTAACACACATTAAAGATAATATTTGATAGATGCACTAGCCTACAGTTTTTTTTTAGAATTTAACAAGTTAGCAATCAAAAATCCTTGCATCCTTATAAAACCTAAATTATTTGCAAATATTTACACCGAGAAAACAACTATTTTCTTATAAGATTGTATAAGAAAATTTAGAAAATATACTTGATTTGCTTTTTGGTAGACAATTAGAGAAGATGGTAAATACATTAAATATGAGAGAAGCTGTTTACCTTAGCATGAAGGTAGAACAAAGGGAGAAACAATTAGCCTTTAATTTCATAGAATCAAGTAAATTTGCACATAAAGTAAGCATAACAAATCTCCAGGATGAACATGTTATAGTTTGTTTGTGTGGTTCATGTAATGGGGTGTCATAAATGTTTCTTTATTGGCAGTGGCATGTGTTTGGCGTTTTCTCCTACTGAGACGTTCAAGCTAGTTTTTTTTGCTAAGCTAAGCTAACCCTTTGCTAACATTGCTTTCATTTGCCATCTCCTTTTATTTCCCTTAAGAAATGTACTCAAGTTCTTCTTTAAGCAAAGGTACCAGCATGTTGCCATGTAAAATAATGTCAGTTTGTACTGTAATAAATATGTCAGGGCTCCAAAACGTGCCTTTTTCAACTTTATGGTCTTTCTTTGGTTCTCAAATGGGGCCTCAAGACAAGTGAAAGCAACACTTAAGGTAGAGGAACAATACCTGAAGCTTAGATGTTGGTGTGAACAGTTGCAGCGTGCTTTTATAGGGTTTATAAAGTTACCCTTTGTAACAGTGTCCAGATTCAGATACTATACTACATGTGTTCATCAATGGATGCCTTCTCCTCCTTCGTTTATCAGAAATGTGCATGCATCAGCTAGAATCAATTTGGAGACAAGACCTCTGCTCCTGGGGTCAAAGTGTGAATCCCTGAAAGGGACAGGAATGTCAGCCGTGGGCCCAACTGTCTGCGAGTTAGATAGCCCAGTGGTCAGGCAGGTGGTCCCTAACCTAATATAACTTTAGTACCTACTCTGCAGCTGAAGAGCCTGAAATATCTCTAGAAAGAGAAAAGACCATTGGGATCATAGGTAATTTATTTGATGTATGGCTATTTGGATTTGGACAGGGCCTCTTTATGCTGAGATAAGATGAGTCTAGATTCAGTGTGCAGATTTAATTATGCAGGCATTTAAATTCATATATCACTTTTATAAAAAACCTGCAAAAGAGATCATTATATTTCACTAAATGTTGAAACAATTGTTTTTTAAGCCTTTTTAATGTCAAAAGCTGGTCTAGTTGAGTACAATTCCTTGCACTATGATAACAGCATGTAAGTGGTGAACAGTAAGGCTCATGAATGGCAAGTAGACTGGGCTATTTAAAATAACCCTGATGCAGGAAATAAAATTACAAAGAAGTTAGAGCTTGGCAGCTAGAACGTATGTGTGCATGCGCAATGAGAGACAGATAAGTCCAGCATGTATATTAAGTTTCTCAGAGAACACTTTGTGCATTTTAGCACCTCAAAAAGCATTTTAAATAGTGATGAGATGATTAATTGGCAACATGAAAATAACCCTTCCTACTCAGCACCCTGTGTAAGTTTATTAGTCAGTGATTATTCAAGAATATGTGAGAAAGCTTTTGAGGCAGTGTCTGCAAGTAGAAATTTAAATTTTGAATTGAAAGCATTCTAGCTGATGCAGCATTTTAGAAGAAATGCTGGAATTACCTCCTCATGCCTCAAGCGTTCAACAGCTGTTAAACTGACAAAACCCTCTGGAGGCCGGGGATGCTCGGCTTTCTGTTATTCCTGTTAGGTTTTCTTCACCTTCTCACATTTTGAATTGCATGCTGTTTTCATCTAAACAGTGTAAATTGTGTTGCAGATATTGCAATACTTATTATTACCTCTTTTATTAATCTAGAGCCACAGAAGTTTGCAGATGATTCTGACGTTGTCGTTGTTGACTTTGTGTTACAGCAATAATTTTTAAACATTTACAAGCTTCCTTCAAATACTCTCAACAATCTGATAAGAGAATCACATGGAGGGAAACTAGAACTAAGGACTTTTACTGATGGCAAACTTCATCGACAGTCACAGATATAATTTGGAATTTGCATTTTGTTTTCCTGAAAGAAAAGCACATCTTTCAACATCTGCTAATATTATCACCTAGACTTACCATATTTTTATTGCTTTAGCTGTCTGACTTGTGGTTGATAAGCTTTTATGAGGAGCCCCAGTGTGGTTACTGCTGTAGACACAAATAACTGTGACTGTCGTGTCAAAAAATGAACTTTTTTTCCTAACTCCTTCTACACATTAAATTAATTTCAAAGCAACAGGACCAGAATCTTTTTTATACTGCCTGTAATTAGATGGCTTAATTTAAAGATAAAATTCAGTAGCAGCACTAGCTTGGTAATTTACACTAAAGACTGACCAATTATTTCACTGCCTGGTGGCCAATATAAATATATTAGAGTTCATCTTATTTTATTTTGTTATTGTAACTCCATACTTTAAGTGCATAAACATTTACATTTTTAAAAAAAAATATTTTAAATGTATTTATTTTCACGGGGTGTTTTTATACTATACTTAATTTGGGCAACCCATATTTTCTGTGCCTTCAAGACAAATGAAGGTTTATGTCACAAGTATTCACATAATGAGCACTCTGTCATCTACATTCAATATGTCTCTAATTGGATTTTCTGCCTGAAATGTTTTATAATTGATATCAATATTTTTTTCATTAGCAGAGTCATTAGTCAATCAGTCATCTAGAAAATATGTCAACAGTTTGGGGCATTTAAAATGTCTGAGTTTGTATCTTTTTTTTCGTTTTTTTTTAAATCCCACTATTTTTACATAACATTGAAACAATCCCAGCAAGTAATTGCAAATATATTGGTTAGAAGTTTCATTACATTAATCTCTGGTTAATGTATGATATGATGGCTCCATCTTGTGGTAATATTAGGACATGACAAATACACCAAAAAAGACCTCAACAACTCAGCTGGCTAAAAGTACTGATAGTACAGCAATGATAGTCATGACAGATTGTAGTAATTCATGTGAAATCAAATGCCCTTTTGTTTTGTAGCTGTTACGGAACGCGATTTGCGATCGGAGTGGGTAGGGGTGAGCCGCCATTTCCTTTGATTCCCAGTTTTCCACTGTTTTTGAGTTGGCTAAGGAATCTCTGTCATTATTTTTCGCCTTTGCGTTTGATGAGGTCAGGGGTGTGGGTTTTGTTTGTTGTTTTGGCCTTGGCTCACCCTGAAGTGCTGCCGCTCCTGTGTTTCTGTCGTAACAGTAGCACATAGGATAGTTTAATTGAAAAGACTTCAATCAAGATTCAAATTTCAAGATACTTTGCATGATGGCGCTCAATCAAAAAGATAAACACAAACAAATATTCTAGACTTTATTCATTTTGGTTTTACATTTAACTTTATTAGGGTAAAGCACAATACAAATACATAATGCTGTACATAATGCACATGAGACATGACAAATGTGCACATTTTCTTGCCATTATTGTAATAAAATAATTTTGTCAGCATGCAGTAAGATTGCACATCAAGCTGAAACTCCAGAGTAAAAATCTCATGCTACAAATTTTAGTAATGGCTTTGCTGCCTTTTCTATTTTTCTTTAAAAATCTTGACAAATGGAAGAGAAAAATACAATTAAAGCACATTAGGTCATCAGATCATGTGTTAGCAGAAAACTCAATTGGTTTTTACATTTTGCAGCTCTTACAGGACAGCAAAGTAGATATAAACATAATTTACTTCATTGTAAATGCTTTAATGTACAAGATGTAATATATAAGCTGTATCATTAAGTTACCATTTATAAACACTGATGGCTGCAGGATTTATACACAGAGTACATATTTTAAGACTTACAAAGGCAGACATAACTGTAAATTCACTGGTGATGCTAGGGTAAATAAATACCCCAATTTTCAGTTTTGCCCAATTGCCTCTCTAAGCACGGGACTAATTTGTAATTTGTTGTTCTGATATATATTTTTCATGTTTTGTGAAGCCATAAAGAATTTATCAGATTGACAATATGGGACATTCATGCTGATGAGTTTATTAAAGATGATTCAATGAATGACATATGAAGGGGCAGGAGCTGCCAGGGACGAAAATCTGTCTAAAATCCAAGATGAAAATACAGATACCATACTGTGGGATTATAATAGCTTTTTGTTGAAGTCACAATCACAAAAGGCTTTAATACAATATTTCCACCATAAGATGCTAAATATCGAAAAACTATCAGACCGATGTAACTGGCATCTATGGAGGCAGCCTACAGTTAGAGCTGTCCAGGAGTCTTTAAACAAGAGTCACTGTAAAAAACAAAAAACCACTGACTTGTGCACAGGGGTGTGGATGAGATCTCACCAGTGTTACCTAGACTCTCAGCAAGGGGGCGGTGCAGCTCACTGAAAAGACTAAAGGGTAACAGGAAATAACAGGATAAAACAATTTCTTTTGCAGAACAAAAAGACATAAGTAAAGAAGAAGCACTTTGAGAGCGCAGACTCACTCTTTGGGCAGCATTTACTTTTAAAGGAATAATATTGTATTTTATACAGATATATAATTTTGTTTTATTTTATGTTTTTAAACATACTTTTAAAAGTTTCTGGTGCAGTTTCTAATGAGGTAACTCATTCTCTTTCTTTTCACTATAATTTCTCTAAAGATGTAACACATTTTGGGGTCAACTTCAAAGAAAGACACTTGTGAAATGTAAATGTGAGGTCAAAGGTCAAATGTGACACGATATTTGGCTGCAACCTATAATGTGATATTTAAATTTTGCTATATACCAGTATAATTTTCTAAATGTTCATGCTCCTCAGCTTCTTAGCCTTAGAGGGCTTAGAGGACATGACCAAGAGTGTTCTTGGTTAAGTCAATTACCTCTATTAGTCCAATGATATGAGTGTTTTCATACATAATCTTTTAGGGATTTCGGCATTTCCCTGTTATACCTCCTGTTACTTAATATTGCTTTTTAATTTTCTTTTCCCTTCCATAAATTTGACTGCTCATCAGCATATGATTGACCGTTTATTCCTCTCTGCATTGTTTGCAGTGTCAGTTTCCTAACAAGAGGTTACCATTAGTTATAGTTCAAATATGTGTGCCCTACCCTGCCACGAAGCACAGTCACATTTGAATTCAACCATCGCGTTGATCTCAGCTAGGCCTAAAACACCTATAAAGATGTATGACTCTCTTTTCTCTCACTTTTGGTTTGACAGAGACAGACATACACATGTAAAAACCTATCAAAGCCTCCAACAACATTTGTGGTTGGGAAAAAAAAACAAACATTTGTGGTTGAGGGAGCCAAAATATGTGTCTTATTTGAGCTCTGCACATTATCTTGGTTTGTATCAGTTTGATTAATTAGGACAAGAAAACATTTACTTTTTCCTCTTGTATTGGAGTAGGGTTTCTGCACTTTCTGCTAAGTTTTACAAGTGTAACTAGTACCCGTCAGACCTGTTGTCTACTTGTATAAAAATAATTTTTTCCTGCAAAGCATACTTTTGGCTCTCCATTTGACATATTTCATGCAATGCTGGCAAAACATACATCAACACATATCATGTTTTCTTCTCCCAATCTGCACATTAATGTGATTTCTTGGTATTTTGCATTCTTTTCCCAGTTAGCTAACAAACTTTTTAAATGCTTTATGTTGTTTCAAACAAATTTGACTCTTGAAACATCTCCTAGAAACCACTTTTAAAAGGTTCAATCAGCTCAGTGTCTCTCACAATAACACTTCCATGTGGTCAGTCACATTGCTATATTTCAGAACACACTTTCTGTCCTTTATATTGCATTTAGTCTTCTCCAAACTTAGTCTATATCATTGTTGGAAGACTATTCAAAGCAACGGACAGTACAGATGATAGTTACAAGCAGGGTGGAGTGATTTGTGACAGCAAGAGCGAAATGAAAAGTTAACAAGATGGTAGTGAGCCCTGCTATGATGCATGTTTCGGAGATTATGGCACAAACAAAAAGGAGGAACTGGAGGTGGCAAAGTTGAGGATGTTACAGTTTTTCTGAGTCATTTAGCTAAATTCTCACATTTTGATAATTCAGATGTCAAGCATGAGGAAGCTATAAATATCACTGCTTGTTGAAACAGTACACAAAAAAAGTTAACAAGTTTCACCGCACAGAAAAAACCGAACAGAGGAAACCAGACATTCTAGTTTCCACCACAGTCTAGTTTCCTAAGAAGTCATTAGATGAAAATCATCTACAAAACATGAATTTGAATTAGCAGTTTACACAGATTGTCACAAGAATAAAACTAATAATGGCTCCAAATAAACATGAAATGAGCAGATGGAGGTGAAAGATCTCAAGACCCGAATGGAGAAGTAGCTATTTAGTTAGTCACGTGCCAATATAAGAAGAGACACCAACTATTTTTGTAAGAACACCGCGTAGCTAGTTCAAAGCTATATTATGAAAACAAGGGACTTTCAGCTCTGACCGCTTGATGCTGTGTAGCTTCCTGGATCTACTTTGTCTTTTTTTTTTTTTTAAACCATACTCATTGTGGTGATCAGATAATGAAGCTCACTGTAGGTTATCCTGCTAAAAGAAACTTATGCAGTCAAAATGATGTTCTCTAAAATATTAGCTTATGTTTAAAATGCATCAGCAATTTTAAAAAGTGATGCACAGTGTTAACATTTTGTCCTTTTTCTGATTGCAATATATGAATTCGGTCTTCCTCAGTGTCACTAATCTACTATCATTACACCTGAGAAGAAAAAGAGCATGAAGATGGAAATGATGTAAAATCTAAATGCAGTGATATCTTAAACATTATACATGTGATAATCTATGCAGAATCAATCAGTAGATATGGAGTTTTAAATTGGATATTAGATGAAAATTAATTACATATGCTCTTAGGGTGCCCCCACTACAGCAAATACACCAACAGTGAACTGAGCATAAAAAACTCTGACATCTGCAGCACTAAAACCACATAGGGATGCTATTCTTTATTATTTGTTTGTGATTGGTAAAACATGTAAATGTTATTAAAGAATATTATTGTGATATTGTGGATCATTTGCTACTCTGTGTCTTTCTTAATTATTTATTCATTTTACCTTCCACTTGTTCTGATAGTGAAACTCACTATAGGTACTGTTACCCTTGACAAAAGTAAGAATATATAATGGTGGACTGCAGGAGAGATGGATAAGTAACCATAACATAAAAGTTAAACTGGAACTTATTGATTTACTGCAAAAGGACTCAAGAAGTTATGAGGCTTTGTTCCAGTTATTAAAAGAGAGTAAATTATAAATTGAACATGCTACACACCAGACAAGGAATTATCAAAATAAAACTGAAACGTGAGACACAGACTGAGACGCAGACTTGACACTGGAACTGAGAACAGATATGAAAACTTAACTCGACTAGACATGACACAAGGGACACAGAGGAGCACAGAGACCAAATCTAAATCCTGACATGAATAACACCAAAGAAATCAAAGAATATTAAAAAAACAGAAAACCCTGGGTTCCCAGACCCAGTGCTGTGACCGTTTGTCTGAAGATGGACACAGTGAAAATGTCGTTTTTGAGTTTGATTCTGAAATTTGAATTTCTCAGTAACATACTGGTCTTCCTTAATAGGCTTGACTATGATAAAGTAAAGCACACAGTTAATAGTAAAGTAATGGGAGGGGCAAAGGTCTCTGTATTAATGCAAGGCCCGAAAGGGGAAGGAGATATTTACTTCACCACGTGCTGATATGGTTACAAGAAGAGCATAGTTAAGAATTAGAGTCTGTGTTGGACTGTAACTGCCCAGGCTCTGAGAAATTGTTTGTGTTTTTGTCAGCATACAAGCAGAGGTGCAAAATAGCAGCTACAAGGTTATCTTGGGAAAACAAAGGAATTGAACAAGTTCAAAGAATGTGTGCCAGTTAGGAGTCCTGAAAGACGATGAAGCTTTTATCTCTTATCTCAGACCACTTGCTGCTCTGTGTCTTCCTGAGTCTACTTTGGGTAAGATTTTTTTTTACCTTCCACTTTGATGGTGATCAGATAGTGAAGCTCAGTGTAGGTTACCCTCGACAAAAGGATACAGAGCAGTCAAAACCACAGTGAAGCCTCAGTGCATGACATGCTTCATTATGTATTTTAAACACTGTAGTTATGTTTGTGAAATGCTGGTTTGTACAGAAATACAGGAACAACAAAATCTTGTTAAACGGCATGAAAATTCTGGACTTTTCCAGATTTTGAAACAAGAATTTATTCCTTCTTTGCGACACCAAACTTTTACGTTTCCTCTGAGAACAAAAACAGCACGAAGGAGGAAAAAATGTTAAAACTAAATTCAACAATATCTTAAACACTTACACGGCACAGACTTAGTGATTTAATCAGATCAGATCTTTTAAACGATACATCAGAGGAGAAATGTGTGAGATATTTTATAGAACAATGATTAAGTGTAACTGTAGCTATAATGGACAATATAATAATAAATATGATTTGCATTTTTAGCGAAAGCAAACAATGAATTAATTACATTGTGTTTCCAGCTCTGTGATTGTTATGTTTTAGATGTTGCTATAGTTGGTAGAAGCTGACACATAAAATGCTAAAATAATTTGTCACTAACTTATTTGTTTCCTGCACATCATTTTTTATTTTTAGAGGAAGTTTTTGTTCTTATAAACCTGAATGCTCAGAGAATATCTCTCAGTATTACTCCTTTAATCAGCCAGTCACGCTTCTGTTCACATAATGTTCATGATATAACGTAGATGTGAAATTAAAAGCAGCAAACATTGCTCTGTGAGATTGCTAAGCATTGTGTTAACTGGTATTCAATGGCATTTTTTTTTTTTACATTGTGAAAGTGATTTTTTAAAATTTTGTTTTAGATTTGGTAGTTTTCTGTGTGTTCACTCTTTTTGTG
>VURO01022283.1:15266-25283 GCA_015108175.1 Pelvicachromis taeniatus
AAAAAAAAAGCGACTAAAATTACATTCTTATGTTTTGGGGGGGGTAGCACATTGAGGATTTTAATCTTTGTGTTTTGTCTTAGTTAGAGGAATTCATCCAGGCAAAACTAGTGCCGCAATTTGAAGATGTAACCACTGCCGCAAACAGTCTAAGGAACTCCGTCTCTAAGGAGGCCATACAGATGGGAACGGTTTCACTTCTTTCACTGGACCGCAGAACTATCGAAGGGTATGAGCATGTTGCTTGATATCCCTCTATTTGCCTCATTGGTGGTACATCTGTGGCCCCATCTGCAGTGAATCAAAACAAAAAACATATTTAATTGTTGTCCTTGTCTAGGGGTGACATTCACTGACCGGAAATATAATTCCATTTTGTTTTGTTTAGTATGCAACGAATTCCTGCATCATGGTTGTCCATCCATCGCTTGCAGTCCCCGACCTTCAGCAGCTTGTGTCAGAGTCTGGCATTCCCTGTGTACAAGGTGAGTTTTTGCATGTAATATAATATAAAGTTTTGCAGCAAGACTTAATGAATGATACATTTTAGAAAAATACAGTTTTCTCTCTGATTCTGCTCGCTCTAACAGCCATGTTTTTGTTATGGTTGCAATCTGTTTGTGACAATATGGTGATTAATTGGTGAAAATTGCAAATCTTTGTCCCTCCCTTACCATCTAAATACCACAGAAATTCATTTCATTACTTGCATTCAGAGCCCAGCCAGAACCTCACAGGTTTTAAAACAAATTCCTTCACAAATGGCGACGTAGTTACTGCAGGTCAGCAGTTTATTGCAAATCGACAGGCGGTTAGAGAGTCATCTCTTACAAAGGAACACATTGCAGATTCTTTTCAGCTGACTCAGAATGATTGCATTGTTCAGGCAGAGCGTCCATGTTTGTAAATTATTTGCAAACTTTGCCTCCCACCAGACAACCTTTGCAATCGCCTTGTGATTGAAGGTAGTTGCCCTGAGACTGAGAGTTTTGCATGCTCAAACTCTGGGCGTTGGTTGCTTAACGCTAAAAAAAATTCAATGCAGTCACCGAGCAACCACTTCATTCTTCCTTCCTTCCTTCCTTCGTGGAAACAAGGCTGCTATGATGATCTTACTTTAATGTGACTGAGTCATTTGCTTCAGTAAAAGTAGATGTCAGTCAGTGGAGCATTGTTATGGCATCTGAACTGGTGACATCATGATTTTGTGTTATGTGTTGTACTATTTTAAAATATTCAAATTGTAATTTCAAATCGCTAAAACGGTTTATTCAGTCATGCTGTCTGGGTAATGGCCTCTAAAGAAATCAGAGAAATCTTCTAAGACAGACTTTGGGACTGTCTCACTATCTTAACATCACTTGTGTTTTCCTGTGGATACATCGTTGCATCTTCGAAAGTCAGTTTCACAGAACGAAGGGAAAATAAACTTCCATTTACCAAGCTGCTGGGAGGTGTCCTTTTTCACCTTTTTATTTTTCCTCATATATTGTATACTAGTAACTTTTTTTTTTTTTTTTGTCCTTCTCTGACTTTCATGCCACCCAACTTCAGTCTCCGGAGGAGTTGTGTTCCCGATCTCGCTCACAACAGCTTGAGCTGCGTTTTCTCCGTCAGTTACTTCAGCTTCACTCTGCCACTCTGCAGAAGATAAAGAAGGAAGCGGATCAGCTGGAGGCATCTGATCAAAAAGGTAAACCAGGAGAACTTATCAAGAGAGAAACCTTTGCTTTAAACGCAAATGAGGGGCAATGTTTTGTGTACACGTACTTAATATATTGAGGAAGTTCCTCAAAAAATATGTTTAGTAATATGGAAGTTAATATGTTTAATGTTTAGTGGATTGAAATAAGTTTTAGTAACAAACTGCTGTCTGTCTGCACTCCTAGCTCTCCTGTCCAGAGTCATGGAGAAGGACCAAAAGCTTCTTAAGTCTTTCGTACCAAGAGTTAGAGAGCTCACTCACTGCTGTGCACAGGGCCTTTCTTATGGGGACCAAGTCGAAACTGCAATCTCTTATTGGTGAGACACATTTGTTAAATCGATAACCTTTTAATTGCTGCTCCCATATTTAAAAAATGTCTGTGCAGGAAAATCCTTTCTAATCTGGGTGTATTTTTACAAACTGAGATGTGGGAATCACCTAGAGTGACACATTTACCTGAACATCATCGGCAAGTGAAAATGAAAGTGAATGTGACCAGTTATCACTAAAAGAGCAAGTTTTAAACACTCACTAGAACTACTTGCTGGTTTATCCTTTAGACAATACTAAGATTATTTGTGCATACTTTTGTATGTGATTTTGCTTTCCAAATATAAGTGATTTAGGCAGTTTTAATGATCTTTCAATGTCTTATGAGGCATTTTTATTTATTTTTTTAATTGCTGTTATGGTCTCCATTATGGAGAGATAAATGTACTTGCCATTTTTAACTGGTCTCTATAATGTGATAGATAAATTACACCTGGTCACTGATTATTATTGATGGACTGACATCTCATTATTTCAGAGTGAATATACAGTCTGTTTCTCTGACATGGATTGAGCCCAGGCTTAGACTAAAACGTATTTATTTTTTTAGTGGTGATCTTCTAGATTTTTTTTTTTTTTTAAATGTAGAAGCTTAATCCAGATATGGGAAACTGTCCGATAGTGGTTTAATTAATCTAATTATATTTTTGCAACTCAAACTATTTAAAAAAGACCAGCTTTCTTCATTAATTGGTAGTAAACAAAGTCTTAAACCTTACTGTTAACTTTCTAGAAATTTCATGTGGGGCAAACAGTGCTGAGTTCATTGTAAACAAAGGGGTCAAGTGCATTCTGCTACAGATAGGTGATTACACCATTTCTAAATAACTTCATGGCTTTATATATGAAAAAAACAACAAAACCTTCTGCCAGTACATCTGTCTTAGGTCAATATCTAACTGAATTTATTGCTCAGTAGTCCAGCATCTCATTCTCTGGTTAACTTCCTTGTTTTGTATGTTGTAGGTGGGAAAGGCCAGCCCAGCATGTCCTTCCTGAAGTCGGCAAAGGAGGGCTGACTTTTCAGCAGTGGTTACAAAGGTGGAAACTAGCAGCAAAGTCCCCATAGTTTAATATTATGATGGATTCCTTTCAGTGGGAGAATGAACACTGTTGTGCATATTTAATGCAGAAACTGTGGTGTTTGTTTTTTCTCTCAATTGTTATCATCACTCCTAATGTCTTGCCATGTGTAAATCAGTCACTAATAAATCATTTTAAAGCGAAATATTTGTTCCTTTCTTCCTCATATCCATTGAAGTTGTTTAAAACTGCCTCTGGCTCCCGCATTGGAAAACCAAGCTGAATCCATTGTGAATGCCCTCTGAATGAGCCGTAGGTGTCTATCAATAGCCCTGTATTGATCTTTCTCACAGTCGGCAATCGGTCCACCGTCGAGCTCGTATTTGTGGGCACCGTTGTGGAGTGCGCAGCCGTCCTTTGCATGAAGTAGCGCTGCTCCTTTGTAGCAGTGAAGGGGGAGTGGAGCAATCTGATTCTTGTGAACTCAGCTCCTCCCATCGGTGCGACTGCGCAGTTCAATTTTTCACTTTTTTTTTTTTTCTTCACTCCTACTCTGGCTTCCGGACGCCAAGACAGAGCGCTGCCGCCGAATTTAAAGAGACAGGCTTTAGTTGTTTTAAATACGAAAAACGGTAACCATTGTCTCTGGGCTTATTTTCCGATACTTCTCGCCTGGGCTTGTTTAATTCGATGTTTCCTCAAAGTCACCGAGAGTAGCAGGTTGTCTGTCATCAACCTTCATTCTGCTGGATTTCCCGTCCCCCTTTTTTTTTTTCTTGCCTCTGTACCTAGACTGTCCAGCTAGGCAGAGTAGGGTTGCTTGCTGGCAGGCTGGCTTCCCGACCGAGAGCAAGGTTTGTCGGCTAGCCAACAACTGGAGGTAACACCGAAGCTTCCCTCTCAAGTTGTGGTAGCGGCTCTCGAGCCTCCTGTCGCCGGGATAATGGCGAAGATTCAGGCGCACAGCACCGCGAAGCAAATAAACCAAATTCAAGACAAGCCTTACGTTATAACACAAAAGCAAGTGCAGCAGCAGCACTTCCAGAAGCTGAAGGTAAGGAGACAACGGACATGACAAGGGAAAAGTGGCTGAGAGTCAGAACCATTTTGTTCGTCGGATCATTGCATTGGATTTGAGGCTTTTTTTCTTTCTCTCTCCTGTCGTCGAGAGTAGTGAAAGGAACGGCTGGCTAACGTTAGTTAGCTCGCTGGCCTATTAAAAGTAATTCATTGCTAAACAGCCTTACGTTGACATTTAATGTTAGATTTAGAAGCTGTGTTTCGTTTAGTGGATGTGCGAGTGACAGTGGAGTGGCACAGTTAGTGGTACTTTCTCATTTGCGATATCAATAAGTGCTTCTGTGAGCAAACGTTAACTCAGACCTCGTTTGTGGGAAGTTCCTCCTTGTTCGTTTTTCAGCCACCCCGAACAAAGTGGAGGACGTCAGCCAGGCTAGCCAAGAACGGCTATTTCACTTCATTAGCAGCTTCAGTACACGTTTCTTTGTTATAGTAGTGTTTAAATATGTCGTACTGTTTTTGCCAACGCGACACTGTTGGCCGGTGACCAGCTGTGACTAAACATATTGTATAAATTTGTATGCGGGTAGGTGTTGCAAGTGTTGGTGGAGTTATTATCGTCAGTCGACTGGCTCTGGGCTAAACGTTAGCTACAACAACCCTCTTTAGTATGTGGACTATTTGTGACAATGGCTTGTGTGAAGACATTTTTTTCCCCCCTTTAGCGCAACCCAAACTAGCCTAGCTTTGGTAGCGAAAGAAAGCAGTGGAGTAATGAACAAAAGCTGCCTGGTGTCTCTTGTGTATGCCGTTATTTATTTATTTAGCGTTAGTTGTACAGCTTGTACTGCTAACCAGAGGATTTGTTGATGTTGCACTTTGGCTGATAGTGAAGAAATCATTCAGCATTCACGTAACTTCACGTATGCAGCACTGAGACAAATCTGTACAGTGGGGCTACCTGTAATTTCATAGTACAAATCGCCAATAAATGCATTTATTAATAATGCAAAACGTAGCATCTGAAATGTGTAAACAAGATTTGTAGCTGTAAAATTACACACCATGAGCAACATAACTGGATGCTGGGGAAAATGCTGCTCCATACGTCCAGCTGAGACTGTCTGTGCTTTGTTCTGTACTGATTTTTTTCTTCTTTTTCTCCATGTTTAGGTTGAAGATGCCTTGTCATATCTGGACCAAGTCAAAATTCGTTTTGCGAATGACCCTGGGATATATAACAAGTTTCTCGACATCATGAAGGAGTTCAAGTCACAGAGGTATCATTGGGCATTTATGCAAACAAACCACAAGTAACTACTGTACAGGGGCACACAGGGAGCATGCTGCTTCACTGCTGCTTTGAAGCCAATGATCTGTTTTGCAGTCGGAGACGGTCCAGATCCACTTTAAAATACAGTGGGATCTTCATTTACCCATGCTCCACCAAGTTTTATGAAATTCAGCTTGATGGTTTTTTGTATAATCTTGTGACCAACTGGCCGCTTTACTTCTGCCAAGTTGAAAACCAGAAGTAATAGGAGTAATGCTTAATGATATAGATTCCCATACATATTCTTTAGATGGTGATTGTGGTGCATGTGTATGGAGTTTTATTACTTTGTGCAGTTTAATCCTTGAGTAGTTCTGTTTCACAGTCTGGAGTTTATCAGTGCATATGAAACTGCACATAGTTTCTTACTATAATTATGCGACAGGTATTATTATCTTGGAATTAAACGAGGACTAAAAGGTTTTACAATTAGCAATTCCTCTTTGCTCTTTTTTTT
Source organism: Pelvicachromis taeniatus (assembly GCA_015108175.1). Lineage (NCBI taxonomy): Eukaryota > Metazoa > Chordata > Actinopteri > Cichliformes > Cichlidae > Pelvicachromis > Pelvicachromis taeniatus. The sequence goes on from VURO01022283.1 coordinate 21,135, forward strand.
AAGCTAACCTGTATTGCGCTTATTAATAACTTGTTTTCTGTTTTTGCTTTGTGGTGTTTGAGAGAAGTATTTAATCAATCTTTCTCAACCAAACTTCTAAACTATCTGTATGTCTTTTGAAATAGCATCGACACACCGGGAGTGATAAACCGTGTATCACAACTGTTCCATGGACACCCAGACCTCGTCTTGGGCTTCAATGCTTTCTTGCCACCCGGGTATCGGATAGAGGTCCCTAAGAATGGGATGGCTTTCCTTCAGTCTCCTTTCTGTGCGCAAGTAAGATACTCTTTTTAAAGAAAAAATGCTTTCTGTAATGTACAGCAATGTATGCTGACGGCATTATATGTTTAAGACCACAGAACATCTTAGGAGGAAACAGATGTGCTTCTACTGCACTAAACGTCAGCTGAATGATCTGCATGAAAAAGCCCTCATGGAGGTTTCACTACAAAATGTGAAAGAGAATTTGTCTGTCTGCTAATTGATTAAAAGTTCAGCTGCATTTCTGCTTCTTCCTGTGCATATTTGGCTGAAATAAACACTTAAATCCCACCACAAGGTGCCTAATATATACAAGTTGTATATAAAAAGAGTTTCAGAGATTAGAAATCTATGTTACTTGTACAGATTTGTACAAGTATATGAATTTTACAGTCTGATACAAAAATAACTGCAGTGAGGAATTTGTAATGATTTCACTGAGTGGCATTTAAAACCTATTTGGCCCATCTCAGATTGAGTTAAGTTAATTCTTAAACTTTTATATGTTATATATGTTTTAGCTCTTTCAGTTTCTGTGTACAATTTTATTATTTTAAAGTAAAAGCTGGGAACTAAATTCCAGTGATGTTTTGTTCTGAGAGATGGATCTTGCTTTGGTAGTGGATGATCTTAGGTGTAATGAATATTTATATACAAATCCATTCAGTTTGCTTTCTGAACATATTCATAAAGTATGCATAATGCATGCATCTCTTTTCCAAAACTTATGAAATTTTAGGCAAACTTTTTCTGTTGAAAATTATTTATTTTAATTTAGTGCACTGTGTTTACTGTTTACCTTTTGTCTACAAATATAATTGCTATTGTGTTATATATACTTTATATACTGCTAAGGGAGGGATTTAAAACTGACCCACAGAGCTAACCTATGTTTGAGTGTTTAATATTTCTGCAACACAAGCACATTATAGTTGGTTACGTCATAATTTTAACTGCCACCTGCACTGGCAAATACAAACAGATATTTCTCCCCAAGTCATAAATAAACAGTCTTTTTCTTCATGCATACTCATTCAGCTCACCTTGACTCTACCATTGCTCTGTGCAGGTATCCCCAAGCCCGCAGGGGAAGAGTCCTGTCACTCCTGCTGTTGCTGCGACCTCAGGTAGTGCCTCTTCCTCTCACTCTGAAGTTGGACCTGTCCAGACCAGTGAAGTCAAGGTGGCCACAACAGAGCCCCTGTCTTCGTCAGCAGCAGGACCTCCTGAGCCTCCCAGCAGACTTTCTCTTCCCCTGACCAGCAGAGAGAGTCAAAATCCAGCAGCCACCTCATCTGTGTCCCCACCTGCCTCAGAGACAAGCCCTGTAGAATTTGATAGCGCCATCAGCTACGTAAACAAGATTAAAAACCGTTTCCTGGACCATCCAGAGATTTACAGAGCCTTCCTAGAAATTCTTCACACATATCAGGTACTGTAGAAGTAAGGTAATTAATACTGCATATTCATAGCATTAAAAGGTGTAGGGTTTTTTTATTTGCAGTTTCTGAGGTTTTTTTTTTTCTCCCTATATTTCTTCACCCCAATAACATTTCAGAAGGAACAACTGGAGGTGAAGGAGAGTCGAGGCAGTCGAGGCAGCAGTGGGATGACAGAAGATGAGGTGTTTTCTAAAGTTGCAAGTCTCTTCAAGGGACAAGAAGACCTGCTGGCTGAGTTTGGACAATTCTTGCCCGATGCCAAGAGATCACTGGTAAGTTGAGCAGCAGTAGACGGAGATTTCTAATGTTCCGCTTTAGAGGCAGATAAAAATGTAAACAGTTTGAACAGAAACAATTTGCAGCCAGGCATGAAAGCAACATTTCTCTTTTCCAGTTATTTTAACAGTTTGCAACTGTGACATTTTTTTATATTTACTGCTCTAAAATATCATCATGATAATATTCACAGTGAAGTATCATTTTTGAACAGCTGAATATATAACTTGTCAAAAACGTAGTATTTCTGTCAGTCAGTTCCCTAAGAAGTTCCCAAAGTCCCAAAAAGTACAACTGAGCATTTTTTGCCCATGTGCCTCGTCTTTTGTAGTTCACAGGCAGTTCGCTCACTGGGGGGAAAGAGCAGCTGAAAAGGACAGAGGAAGAGGACACGATAACCAAACAGAACAAAAAGAGACCGAGGCCCATACTTCTCCAGCATATGTCCCCACTGCTCAAGGTAGGTTCTTCTCTCTTTAGCGGGTCAGTCAGTGAAAGAGACAAAAGTTGCATTATAAGCAAAAAAATAGGTCTGTTATATGCTAATTTTTATGATTTTTTTTTTTTCCTGCAACTTCATCATCTTGTGAAATATGGTGTAAAATTTTGTAGTCACGATTAATTTAAAAAAAGAGACAGAGCTTTTGAGAGAAACCATTCTTGTTACAAACACTTCAAAATGTCTGTTACCACTGTGGACTTTTTATTTTGTTATATACTTTTTATTTATTTTATTTTACTTTGGTAAATTTCTTTGTTTTCACATACGGATAAATGTTAAGTAACACAGTAGCAGTTTAATTGAAAACAACTTATTGAATATAGTTTTTTGTATTTTTAAAATTTGCCACATTATCGAGTAAGTGTATGAATATGTACTGTGTGTGTGTGTGTGTGTGTGTGTGTGTGTGTGGATATATAGATATAGATGGAAACCATTCTTGGTTTTTTACGTAAAATTTTCCGTGTTGCACAGACAAACTTGTTTCTTTAAAAGTTTCAACAGCAATTTGGGATTTTCCAAAAGCAACTACAGTCACTTTGATAATTAAAGTTTTGTTCTTTTCTTTATTTAGAAAAAAATGAAGTATTCCTGTACCAAAGATCAGTCTTTTGCTTCGGTTGGCAAACATGGAGTCTTAAGAGAATTTTCCTTCTTTGATAAGGTGAGGACTTATTTTTCTGGGCTGTGATGGTGGATTTTATTTATTTATTGAATTTCTGTAGTACATTTTTAATCCTATAATGTTTTTTTTATTTTGTTTTTTTTTAAACAGAAACTTTTTTTTTTTTTTTAAGTAATTGGGCTAATTTTCTCATCAACCCAAATGTCATTTAGGTTCGTCGCCTGTTTAAAAGTCAGGAAGTATATGAGAACTTCCTGCGCTGCATCGCCTTGTTTAACCAAGAAGTCGTTTCAGGAGCTGAGCTGCTACAGCTTGTTACTCCTTTCTTGGGGTGAGTGGATGGAAAGAATTTTGAAATGGATAAAATGAGACAAACTAATGTGGAAATGGTTTATGATGCTAATGTCTAGTATTAGTGCAGCAAAGGGCAGCAAATATTAATACTTTTTTTTTTCTTTCAAATAGGACATTCAGCTAACTTAACAAATTTTAAAGTTATCTCTAAATAGTGGTCATAGCACTTTTTATACAAGCCGAGAATACCAGATGTACTTCAATTATCTGTCATTAATAATTTTGTTCATATCCTTGCAGGAAGTTTCCTGAACTGTACACACAGTTCAAGTCATTTCTCGGGGACAAAGAGCTCTCTCATGCTGTGTCAGGGCTGTCGGATCGTTACATGGAGGGAGGAGGGGGCAGGGAGGTGGATTATGCCTCCTGCAAGCGCCTGGGGTCCAGCTATAGAGCACTGCCCAAGACCTACCAGCAGCCTAAATGCAGCGGGCGCACTGCCTTATGCAAGGAGGTATATCTACTTAGATTTTACCAAACAAAGATCACTGCATCATTTCATTGCTTAAAGTTTTCTGTGTGTATTTTAGCCCCTTCCATCTGTTTCTTTATGTCTTTGACAGCATCTGCACATGTTGGCTTGATGTCTGAATTTAAATGTTTTTTTTTTTTTTTTTTTTTTTTTTTTTTTTTTTTCCTTTTCTCTCCCCTTTTTTTTTTTTTTTGTTTGTTTTGGTGGTTGTTGA
>VURO01022283.1:31469-44195 GCA_015108175.1 Pelvicachromis taeniatus
TGTTTTGGGTGTTTTTTTGGGGGGGGGGGGGGGGTCCCGAGGGATTCATTCTTCAAATTTTTCTCATGCTGTTCAAGGCCAACAGTGCAGTTGATTGAAATTTCACCTTCCAACTAATGACTGAGATCTAACCACATTATTGTGGACCTGAAATAATTTTATGAAACGACAGCCAGCAGTACCACAGCACGATAAACAGATTTACACTTCAATATAATCAGATGCTACCTTTCTCTGGCACTAACGCTTTGATAACAGGTGTTGAATACTTGATTACCGGTTGTAGAAGAACGGACATGCTTTTCTGGGATCCAAACAGTTTGCTTGCGTGTTTGTTTATTTATAGATGGTATTATTTAAAAAAAAACAAAAAACAGCACTGTTAAGTAATTTTATCTGTCAGGATTTGTTGTTGTGCAAACCTCTTACAACTCTAGCCTTGCTGTACAGCCCAAGACGGTGAGCCCAGTAAGGGTCCTGAAGTGCATCACACCAGAAAACACTAATTCAAGAAAATTTGTGCATAATAATATTTATGATTATATATATATATATATATTTTTTTTTTTAAATGAAGGGCATAGAGAGACTATCTCATTCGAAGTGTGACTCTAAGCACAAACATACTGTAGGTAGTGGTTTCCTTGGAAATCTTAAGTACAAGTATAAAGTAACTGCTTAACACCTTAGTTTAACAATGAAACTCTGAAGAGTTACAAGTATTTTAATCTTATAACTCTTCAGTAGCTGCACAGTGTTGTCACATAATAACACTGAATATTTTCTAGTTGGGATACTGACCTTGCTTAAAACCCTCGTTTACCGCTATGTGACCGCATCAGTTCTTTCCATCTACCGTTTGCTCTTCCTGTCATATGGAGTGCAGCTAGTGAGTGCTTCAGTGCTCGGTTGAGTCATTTGTTTACGGTTGGGTTGGTTGCTAGTTTCTCCTCCTTGCATGCTGTCATGGCCTGGTGGTACTACAAGGTGTTTTTTTTTTGCCTCAAGTGGTGAATCAGGGTTGTTGTTTTCACCTTAAGCGGGACCGGCATTCTGACAAATTTTGCACAGCATGCGCTTTGTTGGAGGTTGCTGAAGTAACTCCCCTCCTAGATACTAAATCGTCAGCAGAGACTGACATGTTACTATTGCTCTCCGATATGCTTGGGCTTGTGGTGTTGTCTGCGTGCTAGGGATAATAAACAATATGGGACTGACTGTGCTGTATAATACTTTTGTGAGGAGGGCGGGGGAGAGAGTGTGTGTATTATTGTGGACAGTATGATATGGCACAGTTCTACTGAGAACCAAGAACACCACAACATGAAGCCACCTCTCCCTCTCGGCTTCTCTTTGGTTAGGTACAGACAGTTTTTAATTTCTCTCCCAGATATTTTTTATACTGCTGTCCATCTTTGATTTAAGAGGAATTCATGGATCTGCATTTATTTCCATTTGTGCAGGAAGGGAGTGAAAGATTTTGAGTGTGAAACAATGCAGATGTGCTTGTGGGCAATTCTACCAAAACAAAACAAACCCGACGATGATGCTACATGTAGGTAGATTGCTTGGAAATGAGAAATATATATATAAAAAAATCTGATCCAAACAGTAGAATGAGAATCACAGACAGTGGAGACAATGGACAGTTTACATTGTTTCCAACACTGTTTTGCTTCACTACAAAGATGTTCAATGAAGGTGAACCAACAGTGGCCAAAAAAATCAATAAGGGCATTCCATAGATTAGTTGCTCCAAATATTTTTGCTACTGCCCCTTAGTGACCATACACGGCTATAACATTTAGACTATGGTCTGCTGAGCTCTGCACAACTGTGTGGGGCCCTTTAAATTTGTAAATTACAGTAAAGTAATTGTTTGATTGAATAAAGCACAGGTCTTTGTCACATGTCTATGTGCTATGCTGTTGAACAATTGACTACATGTTTGGATCATAGTTTTTATTCAGGTGTAGTGAGGTCATTCATACGTGGGTTTTTTGTTTTTGTCATCAGGTGATGTTTATTCAAAACAAGGGTCAAGTGACAATGACCATTGAGCTGCTGGACACTGAGGAGGCCCAGGCTGATGACCCACTAGATGTTCAGGTAAACACTTAAACTTGTTTACACACCAGAAACTTGGAAATGAATAACTGAACTTTCATTAAACCTTCGGGAACGTGCTCTTTCCTCTGTTAGTGCCTGTCGAGCTACATGGAGCAGTTTGTAGGAACAGAGTCCAGTCTTTGCTCTCAGGCAGAGGGCTACTTCTTCAAACCTGTATTTCTGCCCAGGTATGACAGATGAACATGGTGAAGACTTATATCCAACTGCTTTAATCTGTGTTTCTACATGTACTGCAGCCACTTAAGTGACTGTATAAATAGCAGAATAAAGGTGTGACAGTTTATTCTAGACAGTAGAAATGGATCTGTTCAAGGATTTTTTTTTCCTAGTTAAAATATATTGTATTTCATTATAATTGGAAAGAAAAACAAAAGTGCATTTGAATTCCTGCACACATTGTGTCTGTTATTTTTAATAAACTTTGTGCACATTACTCTTTTATGTGTATTAGACTGGAAATAATTTGTTCACAAACTTTAACAAAAAAATCAAGTAAAATGTACAAAACTGTGTTCCCAAATAGATTTTGATTGAGTTCATGTTTTTTAGTGTTTTATGTTTGGTTGGTTGTGCCTCAGCTAGTAACATTGTGGGAACACTCTCTCAAAGGTATCTGATGACAGATCTGCTGTCATCTCAGGTAACATTTGTAAAGATCAACAGAGTATAACGGATATCTTTCAGGGACTCTGAGAATATGTCAAGGCAATTTTTTGTAATCCGCACTGTGTCTTGATTTTTCCAGGAACCTGCGCCGTTTTCGCCGCTGGCAAGTGCGACAGGTGGAGGCGATGCGCTGCAGGAGAGAGTGGCACCGCCAGCTGGGCGTGGAAAACGCCGGCAGTCTCGACTGTCGATTTAAACTCAACACTCACAAGATGGTGTTTGTCATGAACTCTGAGGACTACATGTACCGCAGAGGGGCCCTTGTCAAGGCCAGGAAGGTAGGCTGGCATCTACGTTTAATTTTAGACATCCGTCCTCTGTGTGGGTCTCATGAATGATCTGGTGAAGAAAAGAAATTCATCCCTGCTAGTTTTCTGCTTTTTAAATCTGGTTTTGTCTCTCAGTGACAAGTCTCTGACAGTTTGTCTTCTTCCTTCACAGTCGCAGCACAGAGTGGCAGCAAGCCAGCACGAACGCTTCGACAAGTGGCACCAGAGCTGGCTGACCAATCATGTTACAGCCACGGCTGAACGCTCCGTACAGAACTGGCTAATGGGCGAAGATGAGGAGGATCTCATCCCCTGCAAGACTACCTGCCTCTCAACTGAAGTGAAGGGGCAGATGGTCAACAGATACCAGGTTCATTACAGTGGTAGCAAAGCCCCTTCTTCACCGTAGAGGCCTGCACAGAGATGGACAGCAATACGCGCGCGCGCACACACATACACACACATACACAGGAAGGTAAATGCATGAACGCAAAGGACATACGTACACTAAACACAGACATAAACAGCTGCAGTCGTATCTCTCCACGTTCCTCCACAACGTGCTCACTCATTCACTCTGACTCACGGATGAAGAAACTGGCAGAAATGCAGTGAGTCAGTGAGTGAGAGGAGTGATGATGTGGGGACAAGGGCCAACAGACAGTGAAGTAATCAATGTGAGCGAACTCGGCCCTGATTGATCGGACGAGCGGAACACAGCAGGACGAACGGAGTTCATCCTCAGCATCTTCATCATTCAAGCTTCTGTGGTGGCAGTAACGTTAATAAGGTTGATGGACAGAATCAGCTGATCAGGTGAGGAGTCATGAGATCACGGAATTTATTTGAGAAATGTGAATGTCCGTTTTTGGGTTGGGTTGTTTTTTGTTTTGTTTTTTTCTCCATTTTTTTTTTTAAAGTCAAGTGTAGTTTTTAGCCTCTAAAGCCGGAGAGCCTGCCTGTTGGTTGGTTGGTTTATGTGTGTTTATATGGGGAGATTATGGTAAACGTGTGTATGTATGTGTATCCTGCTCTCTTCATTTTTGTCTAATTGTAGGTCCACTGCAGGCTCTACAACTATAGTTAATGCGTTATTACTGTATGTGCATATATATACACAGCAGGGATCCTGTATTTTTATATATGCATCTACACAGGTTGATCGATACATCTAAAGATCATGTGGTTCTTTATAGTGTTTGCTGTCAGCCAACTCTTGATGTTTGTTGTTTATTTGTTTATTTTTTTGTATTTCCCCCCCTTTTTTGTGTTGTAGCTAAACAAGTTATCACTGGGGCAACAAGGAGTCCTTAAGATTAATTGGTTTAATATTAATGAAGATCAAATTATGTATCATATTCATCACCAAATGTTTAATTTTGCATTGTTCTTTTTTTTGCATACTGACATTGAAAATAAAATCGAAATATCAGTGTTAAAAATAGAATGTATAACATTTATCCTGTATCAGTTATCATAAAATAAACAACCTAGTTGTGAACTTCTTAGATGTTGACTAGCAGCTTGTTTGTCGTTGAGTTTAACTCGCATAGTCTCGCTGATGCAACTTAGTCACCGTTCAGTGGAGTGTCTGCATGTGCAAACGGAGCCTGTAAAGTTCCTATAAGAGAGGAGAAAATGTGACAGACAAAAACAGAGCTCAAATGACAATGGTGGAAAACCTGCAGCTGCATTGGTAACTAAATAGTCATTTATTTTTAAAGGTATGTGCAACACTGTGCAAAAGTTTTGACAGCCCACATTTATATTTTACTTCCAAGGAGATGGACGTTCTTGTCGTTTTTAAAAGTGCTCTTGAGCAATAGTTCTCCAGGTTTTCTGAAGCTCTTTCAGAGTTTTTTTTGTAGCCGTTGGCTGATTATTTTTCACAATTTGTAGTCCAGTCATGTACCTATGAATAACTGAAGAATTAAAAATGCACCTAACTCAAGGGATGAACCAGTGTGTAACAGACATCTTAGCAAGAAATCAATTATAAATTGTGTCTTTAGGCACGTGGCCTCCTTCAACGTATCACAAAACAATCTGTTGCCATTTCTTAGTTGAATCCTTCACTTGATCCATCTACTGTTCACCAAAGCTTATTTAGAAATGGCTCCATTATTAAGGAAGGGAAGAGGAAGCTGGGTCCAAATTTGACATTTTTGGTTCAAATCCTTCTCATTATGCCCAAATATGGGGGAGGCTGCGTCATGATCTGGGCTACATTTAAGCCAGTGCTGTTGGGGATCTTGTCAAAGTTGATGGATTCACGAATAAATAAAATTACTATCAGATTTTGATCATGAAAAACCATCTGGAAGACATCTGATTGTTAATGGCTTCATTTTTCAGCATGACAGTGACCTCAACCATACTGACAGTGCAGTAAAAGCATACCTCCCCAGGTTGCGGACCTCAACATTTAAAACGGTGTGGGATCATCTGGAAAGAACAGAACAAAAGGTAGCCAATATCCAAAGAAGAGCTTTGAATGTCCTTTAAGGAGCCTGGAGAACTATTCCTGAACACTACTTACAGAATTACAACAAAGCTGAGAGACTTCAGACTATGGTCATGCCAAATATTGACTTTCAAGCTCATTGGAAATGCACAAACTATTTTTTGCCTTTTACACTGCATTTCCATTTGTTTGCACAAGCTTCAATTCATTACTGCACCGATTTCCTATTTCTGTAGCAAAATATAAAGAAATGACAGGTGACTCAAGACTTTTGCACTGTTTAAATAAGAATCATTTTCCACTTTTCCAACAAAACAAAATATAATGGGCTCAGTAGTAGGAGTTTGTTGCAAATTAAATAATTATAAATTATGTTCAACTGTATCTAAGTAAACTTAATTTGTCTTGATGCATGCTCAATGATCCAGGTAGGTAAATCCCAAAAGGTTGATTCTGTTCATCTGGACGTAATGTTTCATCACTCATACAAGTGATTTCTTCAGTCTCAGCTCAGGTTTCCCCAATCTTATAAACAGTACATTTGCATAATGACTTAAAACTAGCCCCACTGAATGAACAATAGGCTGGGAAGTCAGTTCCTTGATCATTAATATTAATGATAAAGGATGCTGGTCACATGACACGGCTAAATGCTCCAGAAGAGCTATAAAACTGATGCAGTGCCGGGGTGGTTTCCAAGGTTAGGAATAAAAAATTTTCCCTGAAGGGGGGAGAAAAACTGCTGTGATGCTTCATCTGGATTATGAGAGCTTTTTTTACACGATGATTCAACAAAGTTCACTGTTCTCCTTTGATTTTTGTGGGTGCTTTCTCTCTGCCAAGAAGCGTGATTTTCAGCCTTCTCAGAATGATTCATTTCTCCTGGTTGGCACGCTGAATGTGACGGCGTCTGTCTGCCCACTGGGAATTTAAAAGAGAGAGAGAAAGACCTCAAATCCCCAAAGGCTGCCAGCGCTGTTGGACAGACCTACTTAAGCACAAGAGCGGGTGAATAATCAACTTCAAAACCGCACAATACAGTACAGAAATGAAACCGACCACGAATCAAAAAGCAAAAGAAACCGAAGAGCCCCGTTAAAGTGCAGAAACTAACTATAATGCATATGTGTTGAGGTGTATTTATATATTCGCAGAGCTGCATCGGTGCCCCGCTGCAGGGTGGAGACGCAGATCTGAGATAAAAAGTTGCAGAGCAGAACATGGAGCAGCGGTTAAAAGAAGAGTCAAGAGGCAAAGTGAGTTTTAAAAATAATCGTGGTTTATAAAACCCAGATATGACAGGATCACCAAAGTGTATACAGAAATACAAATACCATCAGAAAAACCATCATAGAACAGTGTTATACACTCGACATGTACAAACTACTTTGTAAAAGGGACTCGGGGGAGGATGGTTCAGAATGTAAGACATTTTCCCTTCTTCATGTCTCTTTAAGTCACATTTAGCCACAATGTAGTTATTCGGTCATCTTTTTACATTTTTAAGTATTTTATCAAAGTAGAACATCCATCTACCAAACTACAGGTACTATCACGTTCAGCTAGTTTAGAGAAAAGGGTACGAACAACATCGAGGGAGGGGATGCACAGATATCGAGCACTTTAACATCGTGAAGGTTTCAGCAAGCAGTGAAAACAAAACCTTCACTCATGAGGAAAAAGGAAAAAAAAAAGAGGGATGTCAGGGCTTATCATCATCTAACATCTGTACAAAATAACCCCGTTTTTTGTTTCTGTCAGCGGGTTACACACACTGAACATCTGCAGACAAACACTAATCACTAAAACATCAGGTTGTTTTTTTTTTTTCACATCAAAGCACCTTGAAATGCTTCCAGTGAGCAGATAAAGATCCTTCATTAGTTTTTATCAGATATTCAAGAAATACACGGGTGGATCAGTTTGGCAGTATCTTGTTGTTGTGGTGTGGGTCCTCTCCGGGCTGGGGTCTCTTCCTGTGCCCTCCCACAGTACAGCAAAGCGCTTCTGTCTGCAGAGTGACTAACAACAATAGATATGATGTCCACAATATTTTCATGCACATTCACAAATGTACGAACAGCGCCACAGCTTGAGGACACTGGAATCCGCCCCCCCCCAACTCATCCTTCTCAACGAGACCCGTTTATATCTAAATACGAAGGAATCACCAACAAGGTACGACTGATCACGGTCTCCATCTTTGTGGATTTGTTTTTTTTTCTTCTTCTATTTTTATACAAACACGTTTCAACAGATTTACACGTGGAGGGAGGGGAAAAAAAAAAAAAAAAGAGTGCAGGATTGTGAACGATCAAAAATCTCCCCATCGCCTCTAAAATACTGTTTGTTCTGGAGCAGAAATGGCAACGTATGAAATCAATCATTGTCAGTGAATACAATGATTACTAATATACACATTATGTCAAATAAATTAACATCTATGTACAATGTAAAACAAAAAGCAGCATGCAAGGCAAGACAATGGAGCCTTTTTACAAAACTATCTGCTGTAGTGTTTGTGCTCTCTGACACAAGAGAGAGGCAGTGTGTGTGTGTGTGCGCGCGCACGAGTGTGTCATGTGTGTATAAAGTCATGCTGTGTGTTTAAACGGACAGACGCTCTATCCACCTTCTAAACTTTAAACAGATACAGGTTTTACTTTCTAGCTTTTCAAGTTCACGTTAAGCTCATTGCACTTTTCAGCCACTATGAGGGGGAGAAAAAAAGAAAAGAATCAGAAAGAGGAGACATTTCTGTTAAATCGGTCTTGTAGCTCCCTGGGCTTTGTCTCATGACTAGTGGGTGGTGACACAGTGTAGCCACAGGGAGGAACAGCAGAGTGAGAGGGTCAAATACACGCACACGTAGACACCAGCATTAAAGCGTCGCCATCGTTTCTCTGACAGCCAGGGGGCCTTTAACGGGAGAAGAAACTCAAACTTAAACCAGTGGGTGGTAATAGCAGTCACCAGACACACAGCACAGTTATCTCAGCTGTTATTGACTACAGTTTAAAATTAGCGTGGCAACGCTTAAGCGTAACGACTAAGCAAGTGTGCGTTAGCTGTTACAGATACTGAAGCAAAGACGCCTGACTGTTTTCGTGGCTCGAAATTGTCGCAGATCATGGATATGGTTATTATTGTTAAAGCCTTGGATGTGAAGGGCACTGGTTTAAGACCGGGAAGAGAGCAGGATCACAGCTAGAGTACTTCTAGTACTCATCCCAAGCCAGAGTGACTGCATCAGAAAGAGCATCCGGTGTAAAATCTACCAAATCGAGCATGCCGATCCATCCACTGCAGCGGTCACTCAGGAAATAAAACCACAGCCGAAAGTACTTTGTTGTTAAAGAGCTAAGAATGCTTATTAAGTGTTTGACCACTGCCAAGTCTCCTGATGGTCTTAGAAGTAGCCCAGTCTTGTTTTGTTTTTTTATTAATCATTATGGATGTTATTGCCCGAACGATACGACCATTTACCTGCAGCTGGATGGAAAACCAGCTAATCTGGCAACACTGCAGCACTGCCATCAGTAATCATGGGAATTATGTTATTTTGTATGTGAGGCGAAATTTCTTCATCAAACATAAACATCCAGCTGCTTAATTTTAAACCACTACTCAGGACTACCATTGTCCGGATGGCTGAGAATACAATACAATACGCCGTCCCCAAATTAGTTCATATTAAGACAACATGCACAAACATTATCCAGCACATCAGTTTTAAAACTGACGGGGCTTTCACCTTTATCTGTGCAGTAAAGATAAAAGCAGAAAGGCATTTTTTTCTCACCATTTCTGGATTATCACCCAAAAGATTATTTTCTTGTCTAACCTGTGTGCGCTCAGGTTTGGTTAATGCACCTCAGTGAGTTCAGTGAACAGTGCTCCACATTTTACCTGGGCCACGTTCCAGAAAGCAGGTTTAGTGGAAACTTTGACTTTGTTAACCAGGAGATGAGAGAAACTCTGGATTGTATGTTTTAGAGAGAGGATTAATTTAAACATCGAGTCAGTTACCGGGGTAACAGACTCTGTAATTAATCTGCTCACGGGCAGATTTTCTTTAAAGAACTTTTGAGCCTTTTTTCATTCGTGCAGTGAGTACTAAAGCACCAAGTGGAGCACATTAATCCGCAGAAGTTTGTCCTTACAAACAGTACAATCCCATTTATATGTTAGCTTGTTGTTTATGATAGTTAACATGGCTGCTTTCATAATAAATCTGTCATCAGCGTGACAGTCAGCGACCACGGGAAACCACAGATTTATTACCAGCTCTGACTAATGGGATCTATATGATACGTCTTTCTAGTTCTGTGACTCTGTGGGCAGCAAGGAATCTGTCAGGTTGTCCATTAGATGCCCTGCACTCATACCTATAGTGTGCATTACTGTGGTAATCACTGTTTAATTAAAGCTATGCAATGCCACATCGCAGCTTTCACATTATCTGAATGTGTCCTGATTCCACTTCATTCTGAAATATGTTCACCTTTTGAAATGAAGCATTTCCTTTAATAAATAGATGTCTACAAATAATTTATTTTCCCATTGTAATTGTGACAAATTCAAAACTCAGATATAATCTGAGTGGATTCTAGTTTTATGTGAACGAAAATTCAGTTTAAGTAAAGGATGACTGAGTGGACAAGGCTGATTTTGACCCCCTATTTTTTATTTTTATTTTACCCTTATGCTAAATGTCGTAGCCAACATTGAAAGCCATTATTTCTCTGTCCACTGGATTTAAAAGGCTCTTTAAATGGCGGATTATGGCTTAGTTTCGCTCGTCACACTCAGAGTTGATTTGAACTCCGATCAGCTTGTTCTGGAGCTGAAAACCTAGTATTTGTTTAACCTGCTTTCTGGTACAGGACGCAGCTTATCAGTAGTACCTCTACTTATGTTACTGTGATCTCCAGCCTGAAAGCAAACTTCGATCTGCTATTAAGCGCTTGGTTTTCATATCAGTTGGCAGGCTTGTTAAAGGAAGCTACCCTAGCCACAGTCACATTCACAAAAAATAAAACTGGTAATTAATGTAAAGAAAATCAATGGATGTACATTTGCTGCAGTTAACAGGGCGCTTTCACGCACTAATTAGACGAGGGTCCTAACTCTGAGCTCATTAAAAATGTGGCACAAGTTCAAGCATGAAAAACATTCCAAATATTATAAAACACATTAGCAATCATCATGAGGATGCTCCAACTAGTCTGACTAGTATAAACAACACATGTAAAAGGACTTAACGACTACAACAGAGTAATAATGCACATCAAATATTACAAAGGAACTTCACAGACTTAGAAATGTTTGAATCAAAACTTCCCTGTTTGTGTACAAGTACAAGATTTTGTGTAATAAATGCACTTTTCCTGCAAGTGCCTCCAGGGTTGTGATTGTACACTGATGTTATTACAACTAAAAAATATTAAAAATAAAAAAACAACAAGAGAGAGAGATGGTGTATAAAAAGAATCAACAAGTTGAAACCAGTTGATTTGTTCTGATATGCTGTGATATGCGTGTAGAGTCCTTCCTCCGGTTTTGTGTTTATTAGTGTTTAGTCTTTTGATTGGCTTTGTCTTCTCCCTGTTGATCCTAGTGTAGGTGTGCAAACAGTCGTCGGTAGCCTATTTTATGCAGCGTCTTCTAAACAAATTCAGGACAACAAAAGAAGAAGAGAAAAATCTACAGAAAACTAAACGACAGATATTAAAAAAAGTCCGTTTAAAAAAACAAAGAAGAAGAAGAGGATAATCCCCGGGCAGTGCGGTCTTATCTTGCCGGTTATGTGCAGAAGGTTTCCCTTGATGTCTGTCCGTCTGTCTGACTGTGTGGCTGTTTGACTGGGTGGCATTAGCGCTCTCCTCACCTGCAGCGATATTATACTATACTTGTGCTTCAGTGGGTTTATCGTTGTGTGTGTTTCTACATTATAGGTGTGTGTGTGTGTTGCTTATTGTTTCTATACTTATAAAGACCAACCGTACTTACAAGGACGTAAAGATGAGGTAAGTTTTCCAGAGGTGAGGACAGTGACTGACGGTCCTCACTGCTTTAAAGGTTTCTAGACTGAAGGGTAGGCCTACGCATTAACACTACGAGGGAGGTTTGAGGTCAGGTGTTAGCGAATGAGGTCTTTATAAGTACAGTGTTGTAAAGTGTGTGTTTGTGTGCGTGCGTGTACTGATGCTGTGGACTCAGCTGAAGGCCTCATCATCAGTATCGTCAATTAGCACCTTGGTGTCCTTCTTCGATCTGAAATAAAAAGGATTAAAAAAAAGAAAATGAGATGATGTTATCTGACAAAACCGAGACTTCAATTCACATTGTGCTACTTGTACATTACTACTTGCAACGTATCTATATTTGTATCTTGAACTACTTCAAAAAAATTGTAGAAACTGCTTTTTCATGCACTCATGTGAAGACAATACCGACAACTGAGTCCATACACTATATGGACAAATGCATTGGGGCACCTACACATTACACCTGCAGGAGCTGCTGCACTGAGACACATGCCATGAAGCTCCTGGTGCACAGTTAATGTGCTGATGTTAATAGATGTTTGGAGGTCTGCAGTTATTAAGCCAGGAGAACTTTGGCACGTTTTACACACTCTGTAACACTTTGTGACTTTAATTCAGACATGTAAAACACACAAGAGATCATCCTGACCAACTGTGTCACAGTCTGGTATGGGAATTGCTCTCTTGCTGACCGCAAAGCACTGCACTGGGTGGTGAAAACCGCCCAACGCATCACAGGGACTCCACTTCCTGCCAATAAACTCTTTCAGCTTGTCCCCTCCAGCAGGCGCTGCAGGACCATTCACACTAAAACCTTCCACTACTGCAGATATATTCATAGCACTCTGTAGATCTGCTTACCACACATCGGTACATCTGTATATATGTAGCACATCTGTATATTTGTTCATAGTACATCTGTATATTTGCCAGTCTGTATATCAATATAGAACATCTGTATGCCATACGATGTTTGGTATTTCTTCATAGCTTTAGCACTGTGCCCAAATACTAGAATGTGGGAAAAGGTAAGTTCAGATCCTGCTTTTCCCTGATTGCTCGCATAGAAACAGAACATAAGGGACCTCAGCTGTATAACCTCATAACACAACATAACATCTGGATACTTCCTCTACTGAAGGAACAA
>VURO01022283.1:44215-57195 GCA_015108175.1 Pelvicachromis taeniatus
CTACTGAAGGAACAACTGTTTTGTTTTGGTTTTTTTTTTTGGGGGGGGGGGGATTTCATTTGAGTGTAGGTATCTTTTAACACATTTATCACACATAATCACATAATCTCTAGGAGCAATGACAAAGAGTAATGTGCTATCCGCACATGTCTGAAGTACAACTTTAAAGATTTTCTTTTTAATCTACAGTAATATGTTGATATTACTGTTGATTATAAAGAAAATGCACTCTTGCACTACTTTGCACTCTCCTAAAAAGTAAACTAAGAGTGCATGATGTCAGGCACACATATGATTTCTTACTGTGAGGTGGACAGCAGGGGGCGTCTGAGCGACAGGCTGTGGGACCTCTTCCAGGTCTTCTTGCCTGAGCGGTTCCGGACTCCATCCTCCTGGTCCATCATCTGTTCCAGCAGCGTCTGGTCGTCAGCGTTGAGCGGCGCCACAGAGATATCTCGAACCGCACGAAACTCACCACAGTTGTTCAGGTGCTCATTCTCCAGACGGAAGAAGTTCCACACAAAACGCCTGCAGTGAGGAAGGTGAGAAGGACGACATGAGTCACCGTGGGTGCTCTCCGAAGCTTATCTACAGTGACGTGTAAGGAAATCATTTTTATTCAGACCCACCTGAAGACCTCAAGGGGAGCCAACACCGTGGCCAAGATGTCGCCCACAGAGTTGATCTTGGTCATTGTGATCAGAGAAATCTGGATCGTCCAAGCAAAACGCAGGATCACATCTTCCACAATAGCACAGTAGTAGTAGGCCTGCACACAGAGCAGACAGGGTCAGTGTCTGTTTGTGTGTGACGCCATGAGCATGGGGATTAAACCAGACACTACCTTATGTGGATAAACGATTTCTTCTCTGAGGAAGATGTTTTCCCCAGCTCCACGATCAAACAGACCCCAGTCCATACGCAGATCCCAGATCAGTGTGTACAGGGAGCTGATGATTGAGGACACAATGAGAAGGTAGAAGAACGTGTTGGCATCTGCATGTCTTTGTTCTGAAAGAAAACACACAAACACAACTTTTGTCAGAGGTTTGCATTCAAGAATTTCCTCTGGTTTTAGCTAAAGTAAAGCGAAATGAAAACTTACAACATCAACACACTAAACAGTGTTGTTGCAACTTTTCAATTATCACTTTTACCACTAGAGGGAGCCCTTCTGCCATGAGTAGACCAGCATTGATTGATTAAATAGATACCCTTAGAGAGCTATAACACTTCAATGTTCACTTTTCATTATGCCTGCACTAAAATTTACACACTTGAAGCCCACAGCTTAAAAAAAAATGAGTGTGAAAAGATGTTAAAGCTTGGTAAAGTAACCGGACTGTTGTGGGGAATCATGAAAGTAAATGGACAACTAACCATTAAACAGTAGTTTCTGTTTGTTTTATATAATCTTTTATATATATTATCTTTAATCTGAACAGTTTCATATGCCACTAATCAGCGCCAGTTAGAGCGCCACCTTGTGGGCACAGGAAACAACAAGTTTTGTATTTGGATGTTCTCCTCTTCACAGGTTCCTTACATGAACCTCAAAGGTCGTCTGCATTAACTTCAGACCTATTAACTTTTTCCGTGGGTGTGGGAAAGTGGCTCTATAGAGCCATCTACCATTTAAAAAAAAAAAAAAAAGTATAAGTATTTGTGAGTCAAATTTGACTCATATCTATTTAGATTTTACACAATCAGTGTAGGTCAAACCAAGAAAATAGTGGTTTCAGGGACTCTTGAAAATGTACTTTTTATGAGGCAGTTGCGTCAGAGGTCAAGGGGACCCTTGACATTGTCAAGAAAACTCTGTGTTCCCACCACGTTTGCCCAGGTTCCTGCAGAGACGGGCACCTACTGGTCTTTGCAGGATCAAGGGGGAATCTTCAAACAGTGAAACAGCACAGGAGTGGTTATACATGATACACATGAGAAAACAGGTCTCCAGTCTGTCAGAGACAGACCGAACACCACTCACACTTAAATTCACTCCTACAGCCAATTAAAAATTTCCAATTAACCTAGCCCCATGCAGGTCTTTGGGCTGTGAAAGTTAGTTGGAGTGCTGGAGAGAACTCATGCAGACACGGGGCACTTTTAACCTATTTAAACTTGTCTAATTTCTATATAAAGTACTTTTATGTAGCATCCTTTTTGCTGCTGTTGACATTAATGTTGCAGCAGACCGAGCTAAGTGCACAGACGTGAGCTGTATTCATCGTGATAATTATTATTTGTTAAAGTGCTGTCAGCTGTAGGCTGTACAACAATCTCCAGTTAGTTTACAGCTGTTTGATGTACTGCATAATGTCACAGTGTTTTTATAGCTGTGCTCAGCAGCGCCCGCACGTCTCTGTGGGAGCGGTGTGGATGTGATTTTCTTGTTCCTCAGTGGGCGCCGATGTATAAATCAGCACCCAATGGCCTTTCACAGTGACTCGCACAGACACAGACAGCAGCCACCAGGCAGAGATCGGGCTCACTCCCATTTGTCATAGTCACTGCTTCTTCACTGCCAGCCTACGAGACGCCAGGGATCAGAGCGGGGACATTTCTAACAGAGAATTACTGCTGCGCTGTTCTGTTAACCGCTGCCTGCATTGTGCTGTTTGCTGCATCAGCTGAGCGACGGGATGGAACTGGTCCCTACGGCCACACTGAGGTCTCCCAGCTGAAGATAAAACTTAGTCCCAGACAATAGACTATTTTCACTGGAGAATATCCACTGATGTGATTTCCTTTAGCTTTAAAGTACTGAGGTATTTAACCCTCCACTCTTTCATGCTGTTTTTCCACAAGGATGGATTGCTGTTGGGCCATTAAGAGGTCAACCATGGTGCGATGGGCATTGATTGAATTGGTCAGGATGGGCTAACGGTGGTTACTGGCTCCTGTCACACACACTCAATCTCTATTTACCTTTCAAACACATGCACACACTCACACTGTTGTCATGGCCAGTCAATGTTGATAAACACAGAGCACATCTTTTGCAACAGGTCAAGTTCCAAAAGAGGGAAACGACTTGAAAACAACAAGAATGGCTGCTGTTGAATTATTTTTCAGCTGTTCCTTTTCACTGTTAAGAATCCAGCACTCATTGGTTTGTTTTTGACTCTCTTACTTTAATCTGAGCGTTTTAGTTCATTTTCACCTTGTATTACATGTTTTTGGTTTAGTTAGTTAGCAGTTAAAAATACACGTATGAGGGAATTTTTGATGCAGGCCAAGAATTTCACACTGAGCAAACTGTTCATGTTTCAAAGCATGAAACATGAACAGTAGGCAAAAGGTTAACGTGGAAATGGACAACTCCCCCCACACTTCCCCTCCCACGGTGCTGTCACACAGACTGCATAACCTTAGACTTCTTCTTCATCTTTTGGGTTATTCCCTTTTGGAGTCGCCACAGCAGATCACCTGCTTCCATCTCACCCCATCAACTGCGAGGATGCACACCAACCCTCTGCATGTCCTCGTTCACTATGTCCATAAATCTTCTGCGTGTCTTTCTCCTTTCCTACTGCCTGGTAGTTTGACCTTCGATATGCTATAATATATAATATATCAATTTTCCCTCCTGGCTGTATTAGGGTGATTAGAACTTTGTAACTGCCTCAAGAGCTCTCCTCCTCAATCCTATCCTACCTGTCCTCATGTGTCACTCAGCCTGTTCACCTATTTGTCTCCTCAAGCGGGATTCTTTTTCTTTGATAAAAGCGTTTTAACATTTAAATGTTAGAATCATATTTCTCTGTCATGTCCTCACCTCCCTCTGGTGCCCTTGCTTTCTTGCTACCTGCTATTCTTCCAACACCCAGAGTAACATCTGGTGTCCGACGGGACTGCACAGTGAAAGCGAAACATAGAGGGAGCCGATCTAAAAGTCCACGGCATCATTATTATATAGGTAATACATTTATTTCATAATAGGTGAAAGAAAATAACTTTATAGCCCATTTCAAACAACATATCATAAGCGTTTAAATGGTTGGATATTGTTACAGGGTACACCTAAGGCACTTAACTATATTGGCTATTTATCACATTACATGTGTTTTCATTCGTGCCACATAAGAGCGATTTCCCCTTTGGTTTTACTATTAAGAGCTACTGTCATTTCTAGCACTCCCTTATCCAGCATCATCAGTAAGAAGGTTAAAAAGAAGTCTAGAGGCCCAAGAGTACTGGTGCAAAGAGATAACATATATTTAAAATGAGAGACAAGACCAACAATGACACTAAAGCAATGAAGCAAGAGCCAGCTATTTTTTTTTCTTTAATGATATTTTTTTTCTTTAATGCCGCATTAATGATCTGTGAGCCTCCCATTTTTATCTTGTGCCCTGTTGGAGAGAGACTTACAGCCTCACTTTATGAATAAACCATGTAAAACATCATTCGATCAGCTACAACAGCACAATGCTTTTCAAGTATTAACGCATAAGTACAAACAACCTAATAGTATTGTAGTTTTACAGTATAACATGATAACAAATACAGTCTCAGCAGTCAGTTTTAGGTGTTTTTAGTTTTAATATTTTATTTACATTTTCAGAGAATACCTTTGTGTTCAATGGGGTTTAAAATGCCACTTTTACACTGTTGTCTCGGTGCTTTAAGATAAATTAAGGATTTGAGCACTTATTCAACTCCAGCTCAGACTTCTTCCAACCCAATATGTTATTTATAACTTTATTTTGATTATTTTACTTATTAGCTCCATCTCAACATGATTGTCCAGTATTGGACATGTGCACAGAAGATGCACTTTATCAGATTTTCACCTTGTATCTGAATCAAGATGCGCTTTACTAAAAGGAGTAAAAGGAGTCTGCTTTTTGGACTAAACAGGGGTGAATCAGAGTTCAAACAGATGGCGAGCGAGAGAGTTTTGACTCAAAGCAGAGCTTTTATCCGTTTTCGGTACACGTGAGTGTGTGTTTGACTAGCGCTGTGTCAGTGTGTGTGCTGCAATTCCTCTCCTGATAATGAACGAGGGGTCAGTACATGAAATTAAGTTATAAAAGCTGTCAGTTCAGGGCTCATCTCTATTCCAGCAGAGTCCGGCAGGCATGTGTTCAGCCCGGGGCTGATAATTCCTCTCCTCTCCTCTCCTCTCCTCTCCTCTCCTCTCCTCTCCTCTCCTCTCCTCTCTTTCATGTTCTCACTTTCCCCTGCTGCACTCTTGCTTTCTCTCCTACCTCTTCCCATTAAATTTTCCATTTTTACTTTCCTCTCGGTGTGCTATCGCTTCTAAATATACGGATTCTTCTCTACAGCCATCTCAATTCATTTCCACCCCTCACCACCGCAGTTACCCTTACACATAGATCAGCAGGAGTCGTGTTCCTCAGGGTTATTTTCGATTTTTTGGATGATTTGATGTTACAGATGGAGGGATCTCTTTGAAACCATGCCTGGAATGACTTTACAGTGCACTTTGCGATTTACCTTTAACATTACATTTTCCCTTCTCCAAATAACATTTCACTGGCTAGCACAGGGCTGTATTTCTCTTTCTGACCACGAAGCATCGTTTTCTTCTGCCCTTGCCTTCCCTTTGGATAAATCTCAAGAATTTAAATTAGCATTAGGCCTGTAACTCTTCTGCATCTCAAACAGTGGTAAGTCTCAACCTGCTGCTGTACATAAAGCAGATCCTGTATTGATCCTGAGAAAAGCAACTGCTTTACTGTCAGGCCTCACTGTAGCTACACAGTTTGGGAACTCTGCCCACACCAGGAAATCCTCCAGCATCTCTCAGGTTACAGGCCTCAGAGCCTCTGCTGAGATTACAGTTTCATGACAGTGTCCAATCAGTTACTCACAGTAGGGAACTGAGCATTTCCTCCGCAGGGAGAAAATCTGCTCAGTTTTGCTGAATCACATTAAAAAATATGATTCAACACACACGCAGAAGATTAATTATTTAGTTTCCAATGCCACATTCCACTTTGACCCATATATATCACAGAGGAGACTGTGGCTCTTAATTTTACAGATTTAGATCAGCAAATGGAAGCACTGGCCAATGAACACCACACAGTCCTCTGTAGAGAATCCTGTGATTTATTTCTTTTATTTTGCTTTCCCCGAGTTATGTGTGGGCAGTTCCAGGAATTGGCGAGGTGACATGGCAGTGAGATCACAATGAAATCGTGGTCAGGTTAGCAATGAAGGTGACACATCCACTCACAGGCGCTGGGACTTTTGCCAGATACCGACTGAAACTCCAGACAGCTTTTACAGCTGGACCGAGTGGTGTGAACATGATACCAACCTGCTGTCTTTTCTGTCAGGTCTGTTGGTCAATGCAGGCAGACTTGGCACCATCCTGTCCGCAGTAAGGCTCGAGTGAATATCAGCGCTAAAGGCTGTTTCGTACCCCGACTCTGTATTTTCAGTGTGTCTGAGGCTCTTAATGCTTCTCTACCATATTTGGATTCAGGTTATTCTGATACTGGCAACCACATTGAGTGATCAAAGCCTTTAAAATACACAGACCCTCCTATTTATGTAGGAGATACTCAAAATATCTCCACAACAGGCAGTTTCCTCAATCATTTATTCAATGTCCACGTCTGTGCGAGTGTGTCTGTGGAACTGTCTTTGCACCCTTCTCCTTCACTTAACCAGCGATCAGCCTTGGCCTCCATTATCATGCTGGATGAAAGACATCTTCATACAGAATAACACATGAAGGGATGCCATTAGTCTAAGGGAACAGGCTTCAGACCAGAGGAGGAAGGAGGATATGGTTTAATGGACGCCTTTCCAACTGAGATGGAAGAAAAAAAAAAAAAAAAGAGGTCTGTCTGTCTCTCTTTCTGGCTCATTCAATATCACTGGCGGTCAGCTTAGGAAGCAAATGCATTGATTTAAATTTATTTTGAAAGAGAAAAAAGTCAAACCGAGAAATAGCATTTAGCGATTTAAAAGGTTGCAGATGAAGTTTAATCGCTGGCATTTTGCTACAAAATAAATATATTGGCCAGCAAAATGCCAGCAAGGGTTTAAATAGATGAGGGGCAAGAAAAAAAGCAGCTTTGAAAGGAGACGTGTGAACAAATATCTGCGATGGAGACGGGGAAATGCAAAAGCTGCATGCTAAAGAGAAGCTTTTACTGGCCGAGTGTCTTTGAATATGAATTCCTTTGTGATACGGCTTCTGAATCAGAATAATTGTAATAATTTCAGGGTAATTATGAAGCTGTTATGGAGAGAGTGACTTGACTATTAATGCTATCCGCTCTCTTTTTACATCCTGTCTCCTTCCAACCTGGTCTCTAGATTTCAGCGTAATTTTAAATCTCTGCTTTTTTGTTTTTAAATCCCAGACTTTTACAAATCGGCTCCATCTTCTCTGTCTGACCTCCTGATCTGAGAGTGGATGCCACACTGTGAGAATAGAGCTGTGTTTGACAAACCTTTATAAAGCTCCAGGCACTGACATGGAAACCAAGGCCAGCTTCTAGCATTTGCGCTCAAGGTCACCTCGGCTCTTTGAGTACACAGCTCCACACAAAAGGCTAAAATGCCTTTTGTGTTGCGCTGACATGTTCTTGTCATACACGAAACACACCAAAATGTAGATTTTTCAGCTTGAGACTGACTGTCTGTGTTGGGTTCCTCTTTGATTCAAAGCACTGCAAATGACATAAGCTGTTATATAACCCAGCTGAGATCAAAACCAATAGCTGCCTCGGGTACATAGCTCGTAGAGCAGATACCTCAGTGTGCATATGTTTATCAGTCCCGTCTCCTACCTTCGTGTGTGGCGTAGAGGGCGGCAAAGGTGACAACAAAGAAGGTGGTAGAATATTTCCCAGCGTTCACCAGGTGCGGGAAGGCCCTCTTTGTGTCACGGTAACGCCTCAAGCACTGGATGAAACGCAACCAAGCAGGCAGACACTGGATGATGGCACGGAGACCGTAAGAGTAGCTGTGGCATACGAAGTTTCTGGAATCTAGAACAAAATAAAACAGAGTACTGTTAAAATCTCCTGCAAAGCTGATGGTGTTCACTCCCGTGTGTGTGATCAGGTAAAAAGATGAAGTCATGTAGCAGAAATTCCTCTGTGGACACGTTCTGCCAGCATGATGGTGTCACAGTGGTGCACAATGCTGTCACAAAGCTCTACAGGTGTGAAGTAGCTTGCTGGTGTCACGGCTGATGCAAGATGGTCTCTTCTTTCACTCTACAACAGTTTCCTCTCCATGTTGCCCTTTGCACAGAAGCACTCATCATTATGAGAGTCACATGGCGCCCTCTGTGTGACCAAACACTTACTTTCCATTAGCTCTATGTTAATTGGCACATGGAGGCCAAGGTATGACTTAAGTAGACAGCGATTAAAATGTTATATTTTCTCACAGGAAATCTCAACTGTCTGGCACAAAATCAACCTAGTCTGTCACATTTATCTCCAAATTATGATGCAGCACATTAGTTACAGAACAAATAGTATGATAACCCTGAAATATTAACATGAATTTAAGATCTGCCCATCCATTAGCTACACTAGGTTTGTCCCTGTACAACCAAAGGGCTAAAACATACAGACAGATATTCATACTTAATGTTTTTCCAGTAAACAAAAGTGGACTATATGGACTGTAGACCATAAAGCCTCACCTCCAAAGTGGGGTAACAGGCCCTTGCTGTTGCTCCACTGCAGCTCGAAGATGTAGAAGCAGAAGAGATACTCCAGGTCCATGAGAATAACCACCAGAGAGTTCAGCTGGTCAGCCAGCCAGAAGTCTGCAAACTCTACCCGGTGAAACGGCGCGGTGAAAACACGAAACTGAAGACAAGCAAGAATGAAAAGACGAATGGTGAAAACATAAAACGTGGAACAAAAACCTGAAAAAATGTTTCCTGCATTCCAGAAAACCTAGCTGACCTTACTGCAACAAACCTTACCTCGACTGTCATGCTGGAATTACCCCGAGTCCATGGTTCATCGCTAAGACTGAATTAGTCAACAAATTATTAGTGTGCAAATCCTGCAGTACTTTACGAGAGAAGTGCAAAGCGAAGGGAGACACCTAACACAATGGGATAAAGCCTCCAGTCTACCTTATCAGCACTCCACAGGACACCCTAATGAGTCACGCTTTTGTGTCTGCGCGCATGAATTTGTTTATTTGCGTTCCACTAATTATTGGTGAACACCACGAACACATGAAAGAATCTGGCTGTGCTTTGCCGCCTGCTTCTATGGGCATGTTATTTGGGATCTGATTTTGGCAGGGGTTCAGTTATTGACCACGCTTTGTAAAACGATACAACCCTGCTCGACTTTTTCCATTTAACCCCACCCGCGGCTACATCTGACATTCAGGAACGACTGCACACACCCTCCCAGACACGAACCTCACACACTCTTTATTCACTACAAATGTCACACAATATTGATATTTTTTTGTTTCTGCACATATCAGCTCATTTCTTTTAACCAGTCAGTCAAAGTCAGTATTGATCGAAAGGCTGTCTCACTCATATGCACTCCATGTGTTGATGTCTAAAGGCTGTGCCTGCTGCACTCATGGTAAGGTCTTCATTTCTTGAGCAAATGCTTATAATTCAGCTGCTAGCTCGGCAATTTGTCCTGTAATGAAATCTTATACTTGGTGTTTGTCATCAGAGGCAACAGGCACACCTGACATGGATACATTTGATCTCGTTACTAGTAAGAAAACAGACTGTTTACTCCAATGAAACAGTAATCTAACACTTCATATCTCTTCTAATTCTATGCTAGCCATTATGAGTGTGCAGGACCAATCAGGAGTGAGACTGACTGTGAAGCCAAATCAGAGGAGGAGGGCTGAGGAAGCATGCTGAGGACTGTGGGGAGCTGTGAAAGAAGGGACATGAACATGAGCAGGGGGTCTTCTGCTGATGCTGGGGGACAGGTGGGGAGAAGGAGGGAGGATGAGGGGCTGAAGGAGAAGTGGAAGAAGAGGAGGAAGGAAAGGAGGAGCTCCAGGCATCAACATACTGATAGATCTATGCCTGTAATGATTGCACAGTCACAGCCTCCACCTCCCCAGAGACAAGCTGCATTCTATTATCCCTCACCCCCTGCCCTCTGTCTCACTACCCCCCGTACGCACACACACACACCCCACCCTCTCTCCTGAAGGCCCCTATCAAAGCTTAGACAAAGGACAGAGTAACACAGGAGGGCTTTGTAAACATGAGATTTGAGATGGATATCTGAATTGTACCTGCATTCACTGTGTGAGCTAGAGACGCATGCACACACGTGTGCACAGACACATTTAAATCGCAGGTTAATAAAACAGAAAATGCACAGCTAGAAAAGCACCCGCAGCTCAGAAATGAATTTCTAGTTGATTTTCCTTTGTCTTCATTTTAAATCTTTGTGGTGTTAGGATAATAATGTCAAAATAACACAGGAAAGAAAGAAATTATACCCCGTCGCCAAGAGCTTGCTACTGTATGTTATCTAAATCTAAGCCACAATGACTATCTCTGCTCACTGGTGTTTATGGGATTCTATTGAAAGTATGATTTAATTTTTATATTATGTAACAAAAGGTAACTATATTTTTTTTCTTTTTTTTTTCTTTTTAGGACTTAAAACGTACTAAACATTGTGTTTGGTTAAGATATTATTTTGGTAAAAGTTAAAATGGTAATATTATCTGACCAAAATGCCACGGTTGTTTCTTTTTTCTCCAACAATGCAAAGTGATGCAACACTGTTCATTCCTCAGCACACACACAGAGCAGGTATCTTACAGTGTGCACTGGGTTCATGTTGTTAAAGCAGTCCTTATCAGATGCTGTGTCACAGCTGTAAATATCTGTTATTGTTCTTACAGGAACCCTGACTGTGGGATCATCTATCCAGTCTGAATTACAGTCTTTTTAGCAAAATACCCTGTGAGTCGTCTGCAAACTCCTCCTACACAATCAGGAGTTAAGCAGCCAAACACTGAGAAATACAATGCTCAAAAAATTGGCAAAATGGACTTGGTAATGTGTTAGGAATGAAAGGAAGCCACATTATTTGATGGAAATTACTGCAGACTGAATTCAAAGACACCCCAAGAATTAAAGTGAAAAACTGATGAGGCAGGCTGGTCGATTTTGGTCAGAACTCAGATTGGTACTCAGCACTTTATATGGCCCCCGTGTGCTTTTATGCATGTCTGACACTGTCAGGGCATGACGGTGTCCTGATCACTGAGATCCTGGACAGTCTGAGCTGGGTCCTGGAAGAAGGAACACGAACACTAGGAAGGAATGAAAACACAATGTCCCTGAGGTGATCTATTGGATTTAAGTCGAGAGAGCGTGGGACCAGTCAATGATATCAATTCCTTCCCTCAGGCCGGGCGCAGGGTCTGACAACGGGTCCGATGATTTCATCCCTATACCTAACAGCAGTCAAGGTGCCTAATGCAAGCAGCAGTGACACTGACCCCAGCTAAAGGCAAAAGTACAGAAAAACAGTCAGAAAAGATGAGGAGAAAAAAATGTCAGAGGCCTCTACCTCTAAAACTATTCCTGTGTAGGGGTTTGTCTCATTGTTGCCAACTAGCAA
The DNA here is from genome assembly GCA_015108175.1 of Pelvicachromis taeniatus. Lineage (NCBI taxonomy): Eukaryota > Metazoa > Chordata > Actinopteri > Cichliformes > Cichlidae > Pelvicachromis > Pelvicachromis taeniatus. The sequence goes on from VURO01022283.1 coordinate 55,807, forward strand.
CGGGCTAAAATGACCCTGTTTAGGGATATAAACATCATCGATCACCCCTATATTGTTTACTTTTCTCATTGTGATTAAGCATATCAGTTTGCCAACAGCACGAACAGGCCAAACAATACTGTAGCAAGGGCATGGACTATAGATTAAAGGAGCATCTTCAGTAAATGAATTAACCGACCAGCAATTTGAGGAGCCAGAAGCGTGATTTGTAGTAGCAGGTCTTGAAGGGGTTGATGAGGAAGAGCACCATGAAGCCATAAAGGATGAGAGGGTTGGCCTGCATGGGGATGTAAGTGTACTGCGAGTAGAGACAGGAGAGGATGCTGAGACACCACAACACGCCCAGGAAACCAGCAATCTGCAGCATAGGAAGGAAAAAATGGAAGAGACTGGCATTAAAAGAAAGCTCATTTGACACATGATCACCATTAACAAAAAAATCTGAATACAGAGTGCAAATTAGGTTCAGCTTTTCAGTTCTGGGTTATCAACATACCCTAAAGGTAGTGTTTCTATTGAACCAAATCTTAATTTACATGAAAATCTATTCCTTGAATCACAATTACCCATGTGCCTAAACAACCCTGTTTATTCACTCTAAACAGTTTATAAATCCATGATTCAAGGATGTGAATCAGAGATTTAAGTTGGTTTTATGGATCAAAGAGGCAAACTTTATTTCTTGAACGAACCAGGATCTTCTATATGAGAAACAACGCATCTTTTTTTTCACCTCAAACAGGTGTTGGTGTGAGAGGTTGTTTCGTGGATTGATCTCGAAGATTAGGACGTGGTTGACTCCAGCCTGTCTCCATCCATAGGTGTTGATGCCCAACAAGAAGAGAAATTGGATCAACAGGAAACCGCCTCGATAGATCCGCACCATCGGCCAGACGTTATCAGAGCGGAAGAACACAGCACCTAAAGAAACCACAGCGCGTTTACTGCTTTTTAAAAATGAACAATGACCTGTAACTGAAAAAAACAATAAGAGCTTTACAATCAGGGTTGCTATTTTGCTCAAACAGTCCAAGATTACAGTGAGATTACAAATTAGAAAGCACTTTGAAATGCTGTGGAAAATGCATGAATACAAACTTTTATGAGACTTACCGGTGAGAACGAAGCAAATGGCAAGGATGATAAAGAATCCACAGTAGAGGCCCACACGAAAGGTCGTCCAGGCCAAAGCAGGCTGAACCAGGCGGACAGGAATAAACTTGATTAATATAAGGATCTTATACTAACAAGTCCACAGACGCTGTGCATTCATATGGTGTCATTTAGACAAAACGTCATGTAACAATGAGTCACAGACTCTAAACCAATTTCATTCCTTTTACCTGCTTGACAAGCATAAATATATTTATTACACACATGCATACAGGA